>JAQQPU010023404.1:0-13307 GCA_029168905.1 Artemia sp. Kazakhstan ARC1039 | reverse complement strand
AAAAAAAAAAAAAAACTTGAAAAGATTTAACAGGAATTGAATATAATGTTTTTATAGCATATCAAGCCATTGGTAGTTACAGATTTCAAAAGAACTTTCCCTTGGGCATGTGGATTAAAAATTGAAAAAAAGAGTGTATTTTATATGATGATTTTCAAATACTTCTGGGATGAGAGTCCTTCAAATTAGTCTTAAAAAAAAGAAACTCTATCACTGGAGGAAATTTTGTCCCTCCCTCGCCTTCCCTCTTCCTATGATCAGTTCATGGGCACCCATAAGGGGGGGGGGGCAGCCCTCCCTGGCTGAATGACGGTGTCATATATTTGTATTAATATAAAAACTCTCCACAGAATAAGTTTTCAAAGAAAAGTAAAGAGCTCTATTAAGCCAAAAATTGGCAGAAATAAAGTCAAATAATCTTCCAAGCGTAAAACTACCACAAATCGTTATCAACAATTAAATGAAACTCAAAACGAACGGAAATTATAATAAATAGATCGTCAAACTCAAAACGAGCAAAAATTAACATTACTAGGGCTGGCAACACCCATGCCTTCTCAAGACCAGAACATCAACTTAGGCTTTACTGAAAAAAATAAAAAATAAAAATATGACCGTGGATTGTCAGTTTAATATACCTATACTGATATTTATTCCTTAAAATAAAAAAAGGTAAAAAATTAAAAAATATTTCGTTTTCAGTAAAGCGCAAATTATGCTCTGGTCTTGAGAAGGCATAGGGGTTATCAGCCCTACTAATGTTAATTTTTGCTCGTTTCGAGTTTGACTCGGCTATTTATTCTAATTTCTGTTCATTTTGAGTTTTATGTATTTATTGATAGTGATTTGTGGTAGATTCATGCTTGGATGATTACTTGACTTCATTTCTGCCCATTTTTGGCTTAATAAAGCTCTTTACTTTTCTTTGAAAAGCTTGTTTTGTGGAAAAAAGTTTTTTTTTAGATGGATTTCTGTTCGTTTTTTATTGACAAAGTCATTTTCATGAATTTCTTTTTTTTTATATCTTTTCGGTTTTTTTTCTATAAGAATCCATAGTTTGGAATAATTGTGGGGGTTTGACATGCCCAATATCCCTAAAGACACAGTTGCTGTACCGTTCTACTATGCTGAACAAAATAGTTGTCTCAAAATTTAGACTAGATGTATTTAAGAAATAATCGGCTTGAGAGACGGGCTGACTGCCCTCCAATCTTTTGCTACTCTTCGAAAGGACCCCAGAACTTTTAATTTTGAATCGGATTAGCTTTTTTAAATGTTTCAATGATATTTCTAGCTATTATAGAGTGGTGATTTCTATGATATTACTTATATGCCTTTTCGAAAACCTGCATTTGTAGTTTTTTCGTTTAATTGGAACGCCCCCTAAACACTTCCTAGAAGTTTCACCTTAATACTCTTAGCGTCATTAGTTACAGTAACTGTAGTTGTAGTACTAAAAGTATACACATGGTGTCTTCTGGCTAGTTCAAAATCCCCCACAACTTACTCTTTAAGATCTAACTTAATAATATAAGTTGTTCTTGAGATATTCCTTTGTCACCTTTTTGAAAGTTCACATACTCATAGTTTGTTTGAATTTAGTTCAACGTCCGCCTAAATATTTCTTATATTTGATTACTGAAGACATTGTTATATTCTCTTTTGACTATTGGCTACAAAATGGCTGTCTCACAATTTTGATCGAATGTGTTTGGAGAAAAGAGGATATCAGGGAGGGGGGGGGCTATTTTTTCTCCATTACGCTTGACTCTTAAAATGGAACTAGAACTATGCATTTCTAATCAAATGAGCCTCCTCTAAAGTTCACAGGACCACCTCTTCATAAAAACCTTACATTCCCCAGGGCATAACTTAAACCCTTATCCCCATACTCTGGGGGGTTGTGTCAACCCCAAAGGCCTTGTTATAACATCTTTGGACTATTTTTGACCAAATGGCTATCTTAAGATTTCTATCGGATGCATTGGGGCAAAATATGACGTGGTGGAGGGGGGGGGGGGGGGGGAGAGCTGCCCTCCAATAAATTTGACTCTTAAAAATGGATCTTCAACTTCCGATTTCCAATCCAATGAGCCCCCTCCGAAGTTTATATGACCACCGTTTCCATAAAAACTTTGAATGTCCTCCGGGCATACCTTACCACCCTTGGCCGGAGGACTGTGAGGGGGTTCTCATACTCAAAGACATAATTAAGACGTCATTCTCTAAGTCATACTTTCCGGACCTTTAAACTATGCTGAACAAAATGGCTATCTCAAAATTGTGATTGGATGTGTTTGGGGAAGTGATTGACGTGGGGGAGGGGGAGCGGGTACCCTCCATGAGCTCTTTTTGAAGTTCCTATGACATTTCTTTCTATAAGAAGTGCCCTGGTCTAAAAAAAACAATATATTGTGCCCACATCGCTCTTTACTTAGGCAGCGCGATCGCGCTGTCTGTGATATTTTGTCTTGAGATTTCAATTATACAGCACTGAAAGTGCCAATTAGACCAGGTAAGCCCCCCCCTAAAATTCAGCCTATGGGCGCCCATGGATCAGTTATACTTAAATACAAGTATAATTCTGATAAGGTCCAAAATTACACTTACGGTCTTGTTATACGATGCTACTTCATGCCAATTTTTAACTTTAGGATGGTTAACTTTGTCAATTTGTACATTACTTTCAGTAAGGTCTCCAAAATCCTCAATTTGATGTCCTAGAACATATAAGAAAATACAATAGCAGTAGGGGCAATAAAACATAATAAAAAGGAAATGCTTCATTCAAAAGTCCTTATAGAGATTCTTAACTTACCAGAAAGTATGAAATGAAAAAAAAAGTAAGAAGGAATAAACAGTGACTACACACAAAGAAGGGACTAATGTTAGCAATGGCAAATGAATAAACCCTAAGTCAAAGAGTATATCCTAATTTGTTGAATGATCACTAAAAAAGGTAGAGTTCTGTGGTGTACACTAGATTTGATTATGTATATATCAGATTAGCGCAATTCAAATACATTGGCTGTAAGAGCTTAGATAACATTTGGTTGCCCTAATGAAAGAGCTTGAACAAACATTCACTATATACCAAACCAAAATTCCTTTCTAATTGCTTATTTTTGGCAAAGACCTAACTCTAAAAAATAATAGCTTTCTTTTTGTAAAGCAATTATACCTTGTACTCCCCCCCCCAAAAAAAGTCTCCTACAGTCACAATGAAACATGAATGAAAAACAAAACTCAATTTAATTTTGGGTACACTTACTTTAAAATAATTCTATTTGCACCAAGCTATAAAAAATAATTTGAAGAAATTGTCTATACATGTCAAATATTAATACTGTATTTGTTATTTCCCCCCAAAAAGCAAAACTTGGGTGTCGGACAGGCTCTTATAACTCCACAATTTCCTATTAGTTCCAATATGCCTTCAATTATTTTGGGCGCATTTCTCAGCCCCCCTCTCTAAATAAATTCTCATGTAGGCCTAAATAGAATTCATTCATTAGTGATAGAAGACATTAAAAAAAACAAAAAAAAACATGTAAGCTTATTTGATATTGTCAATTTTAATCACTTACCCAAATCCTTCAAGTTCTTTAACACTGACGATTCTCGAATTGCTTTTGGACCAAATGATGTTCCCTTTTTAGACTGAAAAATAGCAGTTGGTTATTAAATGACTGGCTGAAGCAAGTAGCTTTAATAGATAAATGCATGAGTCAGATGAAATTATAACCTCAGAGGATTTTTTTAAAATATGTTTCAGAGGGGTGTATTTTCAGGCCACAACTTTTTCAGGAGGGACAGATATTCTTTATATCGGAATCAGATTGGTTTGCCTCACCAATGTGTCTATTTTTGTATGAAAGTATGGATAGACATTTATTAATATTGCTGAAAATAACAAACAGGTTCTATTAAACATAGAAAAGACATAAGCCTGAAGAATAACTATAGAAAGGCCAACATATAGTCAAAACAATGTAGTGATATAGTTTGAAGGACACTAAAGAAATGTGAAGAAGAATGGGAAAGCAAAGAATTTGGTTTGATGAAACTAATTGGCATTACTGTGGGTTTGGATGGGTTAGTCCTCATATCTAAGGCCAAGACACCATGTATAAATAAAAGTCAAACTCTTGTGTAAATAAGAAAAAAAAATTATATTTTCCTTTTGAACCTTGACTTCATCCCTTATTCTCATCGGCAATCCCTCCATTATCCCAGTTATATTGCTCAACGCTAAGATATGAAACTACTTGTCCTCTTCTTAACAAAACAAATATCTAAGAAACCTCCTCTATTTAATTTTAACCTTTGTAAATTCCTAGTCTAATAGCATGTTTGTAACATAATTTTTATCAGCCAAACTACCATAGCAAATTCTTTGCAAAACATTTTCATTACAGAGACTGCATGAAGGAATTGTTTAGCCATTATGAATATGGCTAACCCCAGAATATGTATTAAAATTTTGATCAAACACAATCTTTGTTAGCTTAGCCCTTAATTAATAAATCAAATGCAGGTAAAATATAATTAATCCAAAATGAAATCAATATTCAATGCTAAAATGAAATCATTACAAAATCTTATTCAATATTTCAGATAATGGGAATATCAATAGGAAACTAAGTTTCTAAACATGAGTGGTCATCCAAAGAATAGATAAAGGTCAAAGCAACAAGAACTAACATCATTAATGGTTCAGTAATTAATATCTCATACCAGCTATATTAAATGGTACAGACTCAACAACAAAGATTCAGTTATTTTTACAATATAAAACAGAAACAAAGTTTAAAAGAGTTCACCTGTCCTTTTTCAAATGCAGCACCAACAACACCAATATGAATAGATTTCGTAGGAATGAGGCCCAAGTAAGGTGATTTTGAGACTGATATTACTGTTTTACATAAATTCATCCTGAAATATAAATGATAATAAGTCTAACTTCACAAATGAATAAAACGATACACGGTCAGATTTACCAATGCACCCATTATGCCATAGTGCCCTAAGACAAAAAAACATCTACTTCAATACCCATTTCCAAAAATACTTTAGAACATAGTTTCATATTAAAATACAGTGAGTCCAGACCAAAGATCCTAATTAAGAGGGGTAAGATCCCCCAGAAGGCCTACTTGGACAATGCCTACTTGATGGTTGTGGGGGCATGCACCCATCAGCCTCATTTCTGGGTGATATGCATGATTTACTCTGTTCTTGTTCAAGCCATTATCAGTCTATTCTGTGTTTTGTAATAACTGAGCCCAACGATGTTCCTGATTTATCTAATGACATTAATAGTGCTATTGCATCACAATCAAATAAATGCAAAAGTTTATTGGATTTTTTAATGGAAAAAAGTGAACCCAGCCCTGTCCAGCTTAGTCCACTGGTTTGGCCTTCAAAGCCTGAAAGAGAAACACCAATTCCTGTTATTATATCTAATCCACCTCCCAAAGTAAAGAATAGAAATCTAGTTAAACAGAGTGAATTTATAAAAAAAACCTAAAAGTTGATGGTATAGAGAGAATTATCAACAAGAAAGATAAGATAGTCCTCCACATGAAGGATGAGTGCTCTTTGGTGGCAGCTGTTGGAGCCATGTCTGTAAAAATAAAAAGCAAATTGATCAAAAAGGGTTTTTAGGGATTGTTTATATCAATAATGATTTTGATGTGGGAACTATTCCAGGTATCTATAGTGATATCATAAGTGCTAATCGTTTTAGTATCTCTAAGACTGTTCTATCGTTTTTTTGACATGGTGGAGACCTCAATTGTACATTGAGATATAGGATTAAAACTGACTACACAAACTACAAAGTTTATAAGCCAATAGAGAGACCCCTTCAGTGTTATAACAGTCAATCGTTTGGGCACACAGCCTCTAAGTGTACTAAAACAGCTAAATGCTTAAGAAGTGCAGGAGACCATTACTCTTCAAAAAAGGATCCCTGCCACAGCGTTCAGGTGAAGTGCATCAATTGTGGTGGCAATCACACTAGTTTCAGTTTTCATTGTACCATACCAAAGAAAACAGCAAGCAAAAGCACATAGTTTTTTGCTTCTCTTTTCTCTTTATGACTCTAACTAGTTGTGTTTTTTTTCCAGAATGTGTGTGGTGCTAAATAGAAGTTGGACCTAATAGGTATAACACTCAGTAAATTTGATGCTGTTTGTGTTTCTGAACATCTATTACTACCAGCTAATTGCCAGGCCTTAAAATTTTTTAATGATTTTAGTTATTACATAAGCCTGCCAAAAGTACTAGGGATTGCCTGTCTGACAGTCTCTTGATTGCAGTTAGGAATAGGTTTTGGAGTAGTTTACTTGAGCATTTGTATTTTTTTCTGGCTGTTGATTTGGGAAAATTTGTAATTATTCATGTTTATTTACCAACAAATTACTGCAATATTTGCTCAAATCAGAGATTTGTGGCAGCATGTGTTTCATTTTCTAAGCTATTAGCAACAATCAAGGCCAGTAATAAATTGTTTAGCTTTGGGTGACTTTAACACTGATTTGACTGATGTTTCCCTACCCTGTTCACAGTTCCCTGCCACAAAGGATCCCTGCCACAGCGTTCAGGTGAAGTGCATCAATTGTGGTGGCAATCACACTAGTTTCAGTTTTCATTGTACCATACCAAAGAAAGCAGCAAGCAAAAGCACATAGTTTTTTGCTTCTCTTTTCTCTTTATGACTCTAACTAGTTGTGTTTTTTTTTCCAGAATGTGTGTGGTGCTAAATAGAAGTTGGACCTAATAGGTATAACACTCAGTGAATTTGATGCTGTTTGTGTTTCTGAACATCTATTACTACCAGCTAATTGCCAGGCCTTAAAATTTTTTAATGATTTTAGTTATTACATAAGCCTGCCAAATGTACTAGGGATTGCCTGTCTGACAGTCTCTTGATTGCAGTTAGGAATAGGTTTTGGAGTAGTTTACTTGAGCATTTGTATTTTTTTCTGGCTGTTGATTTGGGAAAATTTGTAATTATTCATGTTTATTTACCAACAAATTACTGCAATATTTGCTCAAACCAGAGATTTGTGGCAGCATGTGTTTCATTTTCTAAGCTATTAGCAACAATCAAGGCCAGTAATAAATTGTTTAGCTTTGGGTGACTTTAACACTGATTTGACTGATGTTTCCCTACCCTGTTCACAAATTTTGTTATCTTCTTTGCACAGTGACTTAATTAAAAGACATTTTATTTTACTTACACACACTTTTCTGGAAGCGTTTCTAATGTAGATTTTTCATTGACAATATATATGAGTTACAGCCTCAGTTAGTGGTCCTCTCCAATGAAGATAAATAAATAAAAGTTCAAATAGGGATAAAATCCTTATAATAGACAGTGTTTCACAAACAGTGATAGAAATTCACAAAAAAATACCAGATATTTCAGTCACATATGCAGTGACTGTCATCAGAGTTTTGCTACTGATGATGGTCACTGCATATGTGACCATAATATCTGATATTTTTTGTGAATTTCTATCACTGTTTGTGAAACACTGTCTATTAAAAGGATTTGATCTCTATTTGTACTTTTATTTATTTATTGTCATGGAAAGGCAGTGTGGTCTCCAAAAGTATCTACTCTCCAATGAACTTATTTTAAGTGATCATATTGATCTAGAGCAACTAATTCCTATCAATCCTTCATTCTTGTGTACTAGCCTTATGCTCAAACAGTGTGAACAACTAAATTGGAATTATATTAATCTACATTATTATCAGCTTACTCCAGTCTCATCACTACTAGATAAAATTAAAGTTCCCTTCTATCTTCTAGCTACTTCTCCTTCATCTGAGTTCCTAGACATTGAGCTTAATCTGTCCCAGATAGTTTATGTTCTAAAAATTCAGCCATTGCTTCCCTTCCTCCTGAAAGAATAAGGAGGGGCACCAGGAAAATAGGCTGGTCTACATATCCAGATTTTAAAGAGGCAAAAGAATGTCACTGATTTTGGCAAAATGTGTGGATTGAAGCTAATAAGCCAAGGTATGTGGTCCTTTTCCATCATACAAAGTATACAAAGAATAAATTCTGCAAGCTTTTCCATTTTAATTCAGATTGGTTTTATTAATGCTCAGTTTTTCCATCCATGGGAAGAGCATCAAATAACTGAACTACCATCTGATCTCAGTAATACCACTAAATTGACATCGTTTCCAACTTCTTCTCCAGATACTATTTCAATGGACAATTGGATCAAACATTTTTCTAAAGTTTTTGCAACTGACCCTCCTTGTCAAGACACCATCTTTAAATCAAAACTATCAATGCATTTTCATAATTGAAATCCCCGTAGGAATAGTGGTAAAATTCAACTATAGTTACTTTTGGCTATCTTGGAAAGGGGTTCGGTTAGGAAAATGAAACTTTCAGGGATGGATCTGCATGCTAAGGTATGTCCCGGGAAGGTACTTTGAAGTACCTACTTCTTTCCTCCCCCCTTCTAGGGTAAAACACCCAATAGTCGGACAGTTTAATCACTTTGAAAAATTTTTGACATTTAAACTACTCTAATTACTGTATTATACCACCTAGAAACTTAATTTTTGTATCAAAAAATTTCTGAAGAATTTCTGAACAAGTAGGTTACTAAATCAAATAGTTTCGCATATACAGCGCCTCCTATTTTTGAATTTACTAACAAGTGACAATTCTGCCTAAACTCGGACATACAAACGGCTCATTGTAAATAGTTATGACGCAATATTCCCTATTTCCGTCCAGCAATCTCCCTATTCTCGGGCACTAGATACGAAACTGGTTTTCCCAGTTTTGTTTTCTATACGCTGTAATCTCGGCCAGGTTATAGCTGCAGCTTGGAAATCACCATTTCGCAAATGAAAAATTAAATTTTAAAGGTTTATTACAAATTTGTATAACAAATTTGATTTTCAGAGAAGATAATAATTCAGATTGGAATTATTGAGAAAAGTGAATATCCTTATTATTGAATATGGGCATGTGCCCATAAATCAAGGATTTTTTTGGGGGGAGGGGGGGGGGCAAAATAGGTGGATCCAATAAAAAAAATTATGGGGCGCAAAATAGGTTGATCTGATAAATTTGCATCAGGAGTAAGTTTAATTAACGCAAACTTGAGTTAATTAAGTAAATTATGCTCTTTAATGCTCTTTTTTATGCTCTTTAAGAATATAGTAATCATTTTTGTTGGAAGTGAATTTTAGCCCCCACCCCTATATATACCAATTCAAGGTATATATTTGCACATTAGGGGATGAGGGTAATTTTATTTCTGTGTAAATGAGAGGTAAGTTTCAAATCCCCCCCTAATGTGCAAATATATACCCTGAATTGGTATATATAGGGGTGGGGGCTAAAATTCATTTCCAACAAAAATCGGTAAATATATACCAAATCATATTATTGAGATAGGAATAAAGTGAATACACCATTCGATGCCTTTTATTATGCTGATTACAAATATAATAATCATTTCTATCTGAAATGAATTTCAGCCCCCCCCTATATATGCCAATTCAGGGTATTTATTTCTACATAAGGGGGGGGGGGGGCAAATTTTGTTTCTGATATAAATCGGAGGTAAGTTTAAACCTAAGTTTAAGATAAATATTCAGATTGGAATTACTGAGAAAAGTGATTTTCCTTGTTATTCAATGAGGACACGTGCGGATCAAGGATTTTTTTTTTGGGGGGGGGGCAAAATAGGTGGATCCAATAAAAAAATTAGGGGTTGCAATATAGGTTGATCCAATAAACTTGCGTCAGGAGTAGGTTTAATTAACGCAAACTTGAGTTAATTAAGTAAATCACACTACTTTAGGCTACAATAGGGGGCGTGCGCCCCTTCGCCCCCTCCCCACTGGATCTGCCACTGAATGAGGGGAACTGGTATTCCCCTGTACAATGTTTTCAACTATGCAAGATTCCAATGGTACACTTTTCATATTGATCTGACACTATTTTTGATGTGTTTTAGGCTTTTTATAGAAATCACCATAAACTTCTTCTTGGAATAAACTTTTACTTTTAAAACAAACCAAAATAATAGTTACCATTCCTGAATCAATATCCCATGGCAACTTTTTCTCAATAGTAATTTTTTTTCAAAATGTTTTTAACTTTTGGTTACTATGGACTGTTGTTTGTTCTTTACTAGGTTACACCTACCTCTGCAACCATTACAGTGGTGGATCGAGAGGGGGAAGGGGGTTCACCCCCTAGTCAGTACCTCACTCTTTAAGCCAAAGATTTTTTAGTACTTTCATAAGAGCTATTTATTCTAAATAGCGGCCTTTGTGATTAAGGGGTCATTTTTAAAGAACTGGAACAAAATTCGAACTTTAGCTTAAAGAGCGAGGTATTGACTAGTAGGCGAGCCTCCTAATATACATATTAAAAATATATGAATGTAGAAGTTCGTTAAGTAAGTTAATTCGTAAGCTACGTATCTTTATTACTAATAAAAACATTCGTAAATAAAATTAAATAAGTTTCGAGAAAGCCATTTAACCAAATAAAAGTAAAATTAATATGCAAATTTTGTTTTAATTATTCATGTACGGTGACCCAAAATCAAAACCTGCACAGTGTTGCCAGATTGGGCTAGTTTCCGCCAATTGGGCTAGTAAAATTTCATTTTTGCGGGTAAGATTCCCAAAAACCCGCAACGCGGGTTTTTGGGCTAAAAAACCTTTCATTTTGCTATTTTTGGGCTATATTTACAAAACATGTTTTTTAATTTCGAAATCGACCGAGACACGATGCAAAAGCCAGCGGTCATCATGTCATGTCTGTAGTTGTCATGTAGATTGTCTGTGGCGGAACTGCCGAGCTCCAACGCTCCAACAACTTTCAAAGAAGAACGGAAAGAAAAGACCAGTGAGTAGTGTGTGACTCATTCTCTAGCCAAGAAAGTGATAAATCTTGGAACAAGGGGAGAGGTAGAAAAACTTTTTTTTTCCTTTATTGATAGGTAAATTGTACTGACCTGCTGTCCGAGTTGCTGTGTCTGTTATGAGCCAAGATTCTGAAGTAACTTAGCTTAGATAAGATAACCATAGTTAATTCCAACCATTCTCCAAAGAGAGTACTCAAACGTAACCTCTGCCATTGTCCAGCCCGTCTGACACCAGTAGGGGCCACTAAATTTTGTTGGTACAGGAAGAGGACAGGGTAAATTTGGAATATAGGACCATAATGAGATAGCTAGGAAATAAACATACCATTCGATTCAGAATTCAATCCTCTATCCGAATATAACAATAAATTCCGGCGGAAATTGATTCTAGAAATTTTGAAAATTCTGGAATTTCCAGATTCTGGGATTGGAAAAACCTAGTTTCGGTTTAGTTTTCGGCTCACTCGGTATTCGAGGTCTAGGCCACCCCACCTACAACCCCATGGCCCGCCCCCGAATCCCTTCGTATCCCCGAAAAGCTTGATTTGTAGAATCTAAGGGATGAGTTTCCGCCGGAAATGATTGCTATATTTGGACACAGCATTGAATTTTGAGTCGAATGGTATGTTTATTTTTTAGCTATCTCATTATGGTCCTATATTCCAAATTAACCGAGGACAGATACCGTGAATCTTATTTGCACTATATCTTCCCAAGGCTGGACCAGAAGTGTAAAATTTTTACACAGCTGAAAATATCTGGTCTGCTTTACCTGCTGTGTGAAAATTATTAATTTCTGGTCAAGCATGAAGGAGATATGGAGCAGATAAGATTCACGGTATCTCTCTTCTTCCTATACCATACTATATTGTACACACAGAAGGACATGTTTATCTGGACTGTGAGCAGAGCATCGTTCGACTGAAAACCATATAGGCTACCTGACCAGTTTTTCAGCATTTGCTTAGAGAAGGAACCAGAAAATATTCAGAGTAAATCAGTAAACAGAGGAAAGGCTCAGCTAGACACTAATGTACCAGTATTGAGTTTCTACAGAATTTTTTTAAGATTCATAATAGCAAAATGGACATTGCAAAACTTGTGTTTTGATGGTTGCTTGTTGCTTTTATGTTACCTTACTTCTGCTTAACTCCAGCATCTGGTAAAATAGGAAAAGAGGTTTTAAAGATAAATTAAAGTTTTTTTGTTGATTGCTTCAGTTTGGATTCCTCAATTTCCTTCCCTTTAAATGAGCCGAACAGCTCGTAGCTTGAAATACTTGATGGTTATGGTTACACGAAAGTAGCATAGGGTAAAGGAGCTGGTAGTCGGCCAGGTCAGAGTAGTCGGAAATTCAAACAAATAAAATTTTATTAAAAATTTGTCAAACCACATCTTGAGTTGTTTTTTTTTTATGCCAGAATATCAGCAGTGTTGCTGGCCATCAAGGAAAAAAAAAATCCAACCTATCTCTTAGAAAACGAATGAGTTCTAAATTTATTTCTGTTTGACTGTCTGGCTACTATGACCTGGCCGTCTACCAGCTCCGTTACCCTAATGGCTATACAAAAACTATATAATTCCTCTTTCTGGCTTACTAAAAATCAGAGTGAAATGGTTAATGGTTATAAAGAACCCTCATACTAAAAATGGGTGACAATTTGTTTATTTTGGTGTAATTGCCAATTTTTTAATAATAATTGCCAACTTGCAAGCTGGTTAGATTGACAATGATGTTGATGGGGTATGTTTTGGATTATCAGACAATATGCCAAATTAAATTATACTTCATGTAAAACTATAACTGTCAGAAGCTTAATATTCTTGAGTGCATGGGACAATCAGAAAAATTCAGTTGATGCAAATCCCCAGTTAGCTTGATGTGCTTGCTAATTAATAATTTCAGGACTTTCTAGCCAAAACTAAGCTTTAAATGAAAGGGTAAAACCTATTCCTGTTTCATTTAAGACTTTTCTGCAGCAGATAGACACAAAAAAGTTGTTCATGCTTTTCCAGCAGTTTGCTTTAGATGGTTAGAACAAGCAGGTGGTTAAAACATCCCTTTTTTCAGATTGTCGCCATGGGAAAATGGGCGAAGTATGCCAAAACATATAATGAAAGGTGGGAGAATGAATTTCCTTGGGTCAAGCAATGCCCAACTGATGAGTCAAAAGCATACTGTACGGCGTGCAGAAAAGAAATTAGGGCTCATCATAATGACCTGTCAGTGCATGCTAGCTCTCAAAAACATAGACTGAAGTCAATGCAACAGGTCCCGTCAAAAGGTTGCAAGACACTTGATGGCCATGTGACAGTTTTAAGTGACAAAGTGAAGAAACACGAGCTTGCCATTGCCTGTCACATTGCTTGCCACTCATC
>JAQQPU010023403.1:0-13308 GCA_029168905.1 Artemia sp. Kazakhstan ARC1039 | reverse complement strand
CAACCTAACACATGCAAAATATTACATTCTATGACTCGGAATATAGCAATCATTTTATGACTCTTCATTTTTTTTTAAATTTCACAAGAAGTAAAATTAAATCAAATAAAATACGAATAGAAATAAGTTATACAAGACAAAGCTTTCTCATCCTATCTCAAAGGTATAATAACTTAGCAGCTCAATGCATACGTCAGATCAAAAATTAGTCATAATCATCTTATCCCTTTATGGTCGGGCTAAGCTTATTCTAAAGCTTAGACGCTCTACATATTTGGAAAAGCACTCTTACTTGAAACCAAAAAAGAATTCACAGTTTTATTTCTCTTCCGATGATTGTGACTAAAATTTAAACATTTAAACTATGCCCACGACCTTAATGTGTCATTCAGTATGCTTAATATGATGAAAGAGGTTTGTGAGAGTTATGTTACTGATCATGGGGTTTTGTAACTCTCCACAAAGAAAGAGTCCGCATGTTTTCCTTCATGGCAATCTTGGATAGCCCTTATCCCATCGATTAGATTATGTAGTAATAATCTGCCCTTTCTTGTAGAATTGCGTTACCTTTGCTTTATTTCCAATGGGGATCTACTTGATTACGCTCATATTCACCTTAACTTGAGGTCAGTTTATCTCAGAATTAATCAGTTTAGTCAGTTCTGCATTGATGTTTAAAATTTTCTTTATCCTTCCCATTGTACTAATATTATTGGATTGCTTCTTGTCTGCTATAATGCGTTACATGATCTACAACATCTCAAAGTCGCAATGAATGGCCAACTACAGTTTCTGCATAAATTACCTCGTGACATCAGTACAACAAGGTTGTATGAGAATCTTCATCTTCAGACGTCTAATAAGATCCATCTATTTTTCCCTGGTTCTCTACGTGAGCTACTCTTTAGATCGGATACAGCGTATACTGTGGTATTATGTACCTTCTTTTTACATCTTTCTCTAACTATTTGCCAAAAATTACATGAGCCTCCCGAGAACAGCTATGCTATGTATGCATAGTATTTTTATGTTATTTGTTTTTGTTATTTATTTGGTTATGTTTTTCCTATTTTTTATTCTATGGTCTTTTGATTCAGAATAAGATATAGAATTCAATTAACAAAGGAGACCGTTTGGACAATTTTAGTAGGTGATCATATTATTTTTGGGCAGGGAACAACCCGGTTTGATGAATTCCTCAAAGGGGCGTTTTTAGGTTGAACACTTCGGGTTGTTGTACAATACGACCTGAAAAGAAGAGGTTCACTGACGGACCCCCCCCCCCCCGGGGGGAATAAACAAAATTCCTGTGCTTTTTATTTTTATTATTACAATACTAGTTCCTGCAATGGAATTTTTCCGTTTTCAGCCGAAATTTCAATCGAAACCATTAATTTTCATCCTAAGCATTGGATACCGATGAGCTGAAAAAGAAACTGCCAACAAAATCCAACAGCACAAACAAGATTAAATCTTACCTAGGGACCTTCACTTTAAATTTCTACGGGTATTAAACAGTTCGTGGAAACAAACTGTAAGTAAGGAGCGATCCGGATCAATAGTAATAGAAACTGTGAGAAACAGAGTCTTGATAAGAATAGATAGATCAAAAGAATCAAATTTTGATGCTTATTCAAAATATATAAAATTCACGAACACCCCAAAGAAATCGAGGGATCTGAATGAAAATCATACCATGAGATTCAGAATATCAGAAAACCCTACTGTAGAGGTTTCAAGCTCCTACATACAAAAATGTGGAACTTTGAATTTTTTGCCAGAAGCAAGATCACGGAAGCGTGTTTATTTGTTTGTTTTTCGTTTTGTTTTTCCCAGGGGCCCGATCAAAATTTTGAGATAGCTATATTCTTCAGCATGGTCAAAAGATCTAATAACTATGTCTTTGAGGATGACTATGTCTTTGAGGAACCCCCCCCCCAGCCCCAGGGGAAAGGCTACAAGGTATGAACTTTGCCCATTGCTTACATATTGTAAGCAACGTATTTAGTATTGGCTATTGGGAAGTATAAAGATATTTTCGAGGGGGGGGGGGGGTTCCTGGTGGGGGCGCTTACGTGGGAGGATTTTTCCATGGAAAAGTTTTCGTGGGGGAAGAGAATTTTCCATGGGAGGGGAGCTGAATTTCCCAGCATTTATTATAAAACTTTAAGAAATTAAACAAAAAAACAAAACAAGTTTTTTCAGCTGAAAGTAAGGAGCAACATTAAAACTTAAAATGAACAGAAATTATTGCGTATATGAGGGAGTTGCCACCTCCTCACTGCCTCGCTATTCACGCTAAAGTGTTTTTAAATTTTTAAAAAGCTTATTATTCTAATTAAACGGTCCTCGTGTATTAGCAGTCATTCTTAAATAATTTGAACAAAAAGTCAAACTTTAGCGTAAAGAGGGAGGTACTGAATAGGGGGCAAGCCCCTCATATACGCATTGATTTCTATTCGTTTTTAGTTTTAATGTTGCTCCTTACTTTCAGTTGAAATAACTTGTTTTCTTTAGTTCAATTATGACTAAAATCATATGCCATGCTCTATTCACTAACACACAGAGAGTACAAAAGCTTGCAAGGAACTGAAACGCGATTACTGCATACGGATCTGACTTACGGGAAACCAAAATCGTTTGATTTAATTGTTTAAGCAGCTCATGTTAATGCTTTCACGAATATTAAAATAAATATTGACCTAGCTCCGAAAAAAAAAAGTTAAAAAAATACCAGAACCATAGTTTCTTTGAAACAGAATATTTAAAATGAGGAATTCAACAAACAAATTTCGAAGTTAGTACCTATGGAGCCTCTCTGAGTTAAGCTACAAGTGAGCTACGCAGACATATTATACCTCTTTGGAATCAGAGTGACTCTAAATTCAAAATATGGTCAGTTCAAAGGGCCTCTTTAAAAAAAAAAAAAATACAGTGTGAACTCCTTAAGTGTTACATCTTAAAGACTATGCATCAGATAAAAAAAAGCGGGCATCAGAAGACTCTTCATCTGCATAAATATTCAATTTTCCCAAGAATGCTATAAACCAGTCTGGTGAGAAGACCTCTTCTACCTTCTGTGCAGGCATGCCAAAGAAGTTATTTCTATCCCTCTATACCTGTACACTGAGACTCTATTATTTCTTCATTTGTAATATTACTTCGCAGTCCTTACGTCCCTAAATTGTCCTGATTTGCGATTGTAATCTTCAGTGAAATATTGATAATTTGAAAAATGTTTACAACAGCTTTAATCTGTATTGGGGGGGTTAACCTAGAGGTAAGTCACATATTGAAGATTGGCAGGCCATAGAAGTTAGAAAATCAAACATGCTTGTCTTTTCAAAAATAGAATGCACTTATAGAAAAAATCATTCAACTAGTAGATAATTTAACCTAAACCTGAACTCACACGGATTGCAACTTCGACGTTACTTTGGCTCATTTCTTCTTTCTTTTCTCCATTCTTTGAAAATACCCAGGAATTCGATAAATTAGGCAGAGTCTCCAAGAATCTGGACCTAAAAAAGAACAAGTATAGAACACATAATTAATGGCAGTAATGAGTACTGCTCCTTTTCTGATGCTATTCATCAGCCATAAAAATATTGTGACATAGCTTTGAGTGCTGAAAGCAAATAATGTCAATACTGAGTGAGGGCCAAGTCAAAACAATATCTGAAGCTTTTTCTTAACCCTACTTCAGCCATTTCGTCCAAGGACTTGCATAAGAACTAGCAAGCTACATAGTAAAATAACCCTAGAGGTTTACTAATAAGTGAAAACACTAATAACTGAAAAAACATGATTATACAGGAACTCTTTGATACTGGGCTAACTATGTGCCTAGGAACCATAGATAAAAAGAGCCCTAATTAATATACAGTGATCAATAGGGAAAAGAGGATGAAAAGACATGCTGCCAAAATAATAAAATGCTATAAAGAAAGAAAGAAAAATATATTGAGCATAAACCACTACAGTAGGGTTTTCTGATATGTGGAATCTGATGGTGAGATTTTCCTTAAGATTGTTTGACTTTTGGGGGGGGGGGGGGTGACTTCCAATCTTCTTAGGCTTGTGGCTTATGATGGGTAACATTGAAATTAATGATTTTTATATATTTGGAGTTATAGGCAGCACAATAGCGCTGCCTAAATAAAGAACAATGTTGGCACAATGTATTACTTATTTTGTTTTTTCTTGGTCTTAGACCTGGGCACTTTGTATCACAGGAGGGCTCATTCGATTGGAAATTGGAGTGGCTTGTGCCCTTTTTAATAGTCAAAAGGGATTGGAAGGCAACTAACATCCCTTCCATGCCCACCATTTCCCCAAACCCATACAATAAAAATTTTGTGATAGCCATTTTGTTCAGCATAGTTGATTTCCAGATAGAAATTATGTTTTTGAGGAGGACACTCCCCCACAGCCCTCAGGGCAAAGGTGGTAAGTTATGCCCTGGGGGCATATAAGGTTTTTTTTATAAAAAGTGTTGTTGTAGAAACTTAAAAAAAGGCTTGTTCAATTGGAAATTCAAATGGCTAGTGCCCTTTTTAATAGTCGAAATTGATTGGAGGGCAACTAACCCCCTCACGCCCACCTTTTCCCCAAACACATCCAATCAAAATTTTGAGATAGCCATTTTGTTCAACATAGTTGAAAGTTCCGGAAATTAGGTCTTTGACAATGACAACCCCCCTGTCATCCTGGGGCATATAAGATTTTTTATAGAAAGAATTGTTGTAGAAACTTCAAAAAGGGCTCATTTGATTGGAAATTGAAACAGCTAGTGCCCTTTTTAATAGTCGAAAGTGATTGGAAGGCAACTAACACCCCTTCCACGCCCACCATTTACCCAAACACATCCAATCAAAACTTTGAGATAGCCATTTTGTTCAAAGCAGTTGAAAGATCCAGAAATTATATCTTTGAGGATGACACACCCCCCCCCACAGCCCTCAGGGTAAGAGTTGTAAGTTATGCCCAGGGGGTATATAAGGTTTTTATTGAAAGCTTTGTCATTGAAACTTCAAAAAGGGCTCATTTGATTGGAAATTCAAAGGGCTAGTGCCTTTTTTAATAGTCAAAAGTGATTTGAAGGCAACTAACCCCCCTCTCAAGCCTACCTTTTCCTCCAAACACATCCATTCAAAATTTTTAGATAGCCATTTTGTTCAACGTAGTTAAAAGTTTTAGAGACTTGGTCTTTGAGGATGATAATCCCTCAGAGCCCTTAGGGCAAGGGTTGTAAGTTTTGCCCTGGGGATATATAAAGTTTTTATAGATAGTAATGTTGTGGAAGCTTCAAAAAGGGCTCATTTGATTGGAAATCAGAAGGGCTTGTGCCCTTTTTAATAGTCAAAAGTGAGGGGATGATAACTAACACCCCTCTCACACCCACCATTTCCCCAAACACATCCATTCAAAATTTTGAGATAGCCATTTTGTTCAACGTTGTTAAAAAGTCTGGAAATTATGTTTTTGAAGATGACACTCCCCCCACAGCCCTCAGGGCAGGGGTTGAAATTTATGCCCTGGGGGCATAGCCTATAAGTTTTTTTTTATAGAAAGTGTTGTTGTAGAAACTTCAAAAAGGAATCATTCAATGGGAAACTGAAATGGCTAATGCCCTTTTTAATAGTCAAAAGTGATTGGATGGCAAGTAACCCCCCTCTCATGCCCACTATTTCCCCAAACACGTGCAATAAAAATTTTCAGATAGCCATTTTGTTCAATGTAGTTGGAAGGTCTGGAAATTATGTCTTTGAGGATGACAACCCCCTCATGGCCCTCAGGTCAAGGGTTGTAAGTTATGCCCTGGGGTATATAAGGTTTATATAGAAAGCGTTGTAGTAGAAACTTCAAAAAGGGCCCATTCAATAGGAAATTGAAAGGACTAATGCCCTTTTAAATAGTCAAAAGTGATTGGAGGGCTACTAACCCCCTCTCACACCCACCATTTCCCAAAACACATCCAATCCAAATTTTGAGATAACAACTTTCTTCAACATAGTTGAAAGTTCTGGAAATTAGGTCTTTGATGATGACAACCCCCTCATAGCCCTCGGGGAAAGGGTTGTAAGTTATGCACTGGGGGCATATAAGGTTTTTTATAGAAAGTGTTGTTGTAGAAACTCCAAAAGGGCTCATTTGATTGGAAACTGAAATGGCTAGTGTCCTTTTTAATAGTCAAAAGTGATTGGAAGGTAACTAACATCCCTTCCACACCCACCATTTACCCACACACATCCAACCAAAATTTTTAGATAGCCATTTTGTTCAAAGCAGTTGAAAGACCCAGAAATTATATCTTTGAGGATGACACTCCCCCCACAGCCCTCAGGGTTGTAAGTTATGCCCTGGTGGCATATAAGGTTTTTATTGAAAGCTTTGTTGTTGAAACTTGAAAAAGGACTCATTCAATGGGAAATTCAAAGAGCTAGTGCCCTTTTTAATAGTCAAAAGTGATTTGAGGGCAACTAACCCCCTATCACGCCCATGTTTTCCCCCAAACACATCCAATCAAAATTTTTAGATAGCCATTTTGTTCAACATAGTTAAAAGTTTTATAAATTAGGGGGCATGGGTTTTAAGTTATGCCCTGGGGGCAGATAAGGTTTTTATAGATAGTAATGTTGTAGAAACTTCATAAAGGGCTCATTTGATTGGAAATTAGAAGGGCTTATGCCCTTTTTAATAGTCAAAAGTGATTGGATGATAACTAACACCCTCTCACACCCACCATTTCCCCAAACACATCCAATCAAAATTTGAGATAGCCATTTTGTTCAATGTAGTTAAAAAGTCTGGAAATTATGTTTTTGAAGATAACCCCCCTCTCACGCCCACCATTTCCCAAAACATCAAATCCAAATTTTGAGATAGCAATTTTCTTCATTGTAGTTGAAAGTTCTGGAAATTAGGTCTTTGAGGATGACAACCCCCACTGGCAAGGGTTGAAAGTTATGCCCTGGGGGCATGTTAGGTTTTTATTGAAAGTCTTGTCATAGAAACTTCAAAAGGGCTCATTTGATTGGAAATTGAAAGGGCTAGTGCCTTTTTTAGTAGTTGAAAGTGATTGGAGGGCAACTAACCCCCCTCTCATGCCCACTGTTTCCCCAAACACATCAAATCAAAATTTTTAGATGATTTTCATCTGGGGCTGGGAGTGATGTTTTCACTACCAGCCCCACCTAATGTGCAAATATAGGTAAATTTCTAGTTTATGATACATTTTCTTAAAGTTCATGATACATTTGCAGTGGGCCATATAATCTAGCTAGGATGAGAGTAAAAACTTGATACTTTTTTATGCTCTTTCATAATTCATATAAAATACCTTTAGGGCCCCTTTAAGGGCTCAATAGCAGTTTGCAAAAGAAGCAATTCTTGAATTACAAAAGAGCATAAAAAGGCATCAAATGATGTTTTTGCTTTTAACCAGGATTTGTTAGCCTACTAAAAGTGGTAACTTTGCAGGTGGCACAATAATTTAGGTAGGATGAAAGTGAAAATGTCATTTGATGCCTTTTTGGTCAATATCTACCAAATCATATTATTGAGTTAGGAATAAAGTGAATACACCATTCAATGCCTTTTTTTTATGCTGATTACGAATATAATAAGCATTCCTATCAGAAATGAATTTCAACCCCCCCCCCCCATTTAGTCCTAACTCAATAATATGATTTGGTAGATATTGACTGCCTTTTTTTATGCTCTTTCATAATACAATAATCTCATAATCCAATAATTTGTTGCAAATTGCATCTTGAGCCCTTAAAGGGGCCCCAAAGGTATTTTATATGAATTATGAAAGAGCATAAAAAAGCATCAAATGATGTTTTCACTTTCATCCAAGCTAAATTATATGGCCCACTGCAAATTTACCTTCAATTTTACACCCCCCCCCACCCTGCTAATGTGCAAATATATAGGCCTGCCCTGAATTGGAATTTACCCTGAGTTGTTGATGGCAAAGTTTTCACAAAACTCAGTGCTATTTTTGTCGACAGCATGAAAAACTTGAAACAGTAGGAAAACAGTTTGAATTGAGTTGCCTAATAAATAAGGTTTGAATTGTTATAAATAAGTATTTTCTTGAATATATTAATCTTGAACAACAAAGTGTTGATAACTTCTTTGCATGGTTACAAAATGAAATACCTTTGGGCCCCTTTAAGGGCTCAAGATGCAATTTGCAACAGAAGTAATTATTGTATTATGAAAGAGCATAAAAAAGGCATCAAATGATGTTTTCACTATCATCCTAGCTAAATTAATATTGTGCTAAATAACTAAATAATTGTGCTAAATAACTAAATAAAATTGTGCCACCTGCAAATTTACCAAAAAGTTTCATTTTCCTAATCTAACCCCTTTCCAAGATAACAAAAAGTAGCTAAACTAGAATTTTACTAAAAATAGTCAGTAACTGATAATAATTTATCACTGACTGTAATAAGAAACATTAATAAGATAGTACCAGTGAAATAGCCTAGAAGCCATACAGGAACAATTAGGCTAGGCCTAGTTTACCTTAGCCTACTTTTCTTCAAAATATTAAACATACTTGTATGGAAATCAGATTTTCCAAAATTCCAAAGAAAAAATTATTAGAATAAAAATTGAATAATCTTACACTGGGATTACAGTCTAAGGATTCACAAAAAAAATTTAAGATGATTTAAGATTTAAGATGGGCTATTTGAACAACTGATTGAAATCCGCCATCTATTCTAGTACAGTTTAACAGCGTTATCTATACTTTCAGGTAAATTATACCAAAGCTGCTCAACAAAAATTTGTTTGGTACAATTATAGTAATCTACGACATTTTCCATTTCAATTTCACATACACAATATTAGAAAACTGAAAAGAAATTATTCTTTCTGTAGTTGCTCATATCTTCATTCTTTCTCAGAAACCAATTTTGAGCACTGTTTTTGTCTCTGAATGATCAGCTTACAACTTGCGGGGTTTCCCTTTTTACGTCACATTTGCATTTGACGAAAATTCCTTTCCCTTTGCTTGTATCCCTGTAAGCTGACTGAAGGAGTTTTAACATTAAGAAAAAATCACTAGCTGATTACAGCGAAAACTTATCGAAACCTTGAAAAAATTATGGATTGTAAAATGAAAAGTCTAAATGTATTGCATTGCACCAGGACCTATAAATTGTACCAAAAAATTACGGTTGTACCACGTTGGCAACACTAACAATCGACATAAAAAGGAGTGTCTTTCAAGGCTCGTAGTCTCTCATAAGTCTCGTAATATAAAAAGGAGGTTTTGTATTCAAGTCAGATATAAAATAGTTTAAATCTAAACTATTGAAAGTTGAAAAAAACCTCATTTTATTTCAAATTCTGAGCTTTGATGCCTTTTTTAAAGAGAAAACCAATTTGACAGAAATCAACCACCCTTTGTTTATTTTGTGCCTTTTGTATTCGTAATCCAACCTGCTCTTGGTGTCAAATACTCCTCCGACATCCTCCCACAAGTGGAGGTTGCCAAGTTTCTTGGTGTATTTATTGACTCATGCTTGTCATTCTCCAATCATATTTCTTACATCACAGCAATAATTTTGAGACATGTAGCTATGATTAACCGTGCGAATTATTTTCTTCCGCCTGACATCCTAGTTACCCTCTATTATTCCTTTATTTTCCTTACTTTTCTTATTGCGGATAGGTTTGGGGAAATACAAACCGGTCCATCACTAAAAAACTCAAATTTGCCCAAAACCGTGTCATTAAAGCAGTTTTTCGGCTTCCCCGGCCATATCCAACCCGTGATTTGTACTCAGATTTTGGTATAGCTCTACTAGATCAAATCATACAAAAACTAAACTTATCGCTTTCTTACTCTTCTTTCCACAATAATCTTCCTCCTCAACTACTAACCTATTATAATATTAATAATTCGGAAGCCCACTGTCTCCGTTCATCCAATAGAGCCTTTATAACTCCTAAATGCGTTTCTAGTGCTGCCCAGCAATCTCCCATTTATAAATCTATTATTCAATGGAACAAAATACCCTCCAGTGTTGAGCTAGCCAAAAGTTTCTGCATGCTGTACAACAATGTAGCAAAACTTGATAATATAATTTAATCTTTCAACTTTTAACCAATTTGCTTTAATTACCCATGTCTTATTCTTCCGTCTTTTTTTTCAGTGTCACTTTAATTTTTTTTTCTTGGGGGGGGGGGTCCTTAACAAGTTCGCTTCTAGGATCTTTATTGTTTTTGATGTTTGTGTTATGTTTTTATTCGAATAATAAATTAAAATTGAAGAAAAAGTTCCTGGAATTCGTTATGGTTCTCGTCGCTCCTTCTCTTCCAACCGGAGATTTTGTTGTCTTGTCATTTTCATTTGTGACTCGTTGTGATGCTTGTTATTGCATGTCTTCTAACTACATACCTTGATGTGCCTCATTTATCATTAAGATCAGGCATTATTTTGATGCCTTTTGCTCGTGCTGTTCAGATTCATTCACCATCTTGTATAATTTCGCATGACATTATTGATTCCCAAAAATTTTAAAAATGTTGTGAAAGTTGTTTCATGAGATGATTTCTCTACAATACTAATAAGTCAGAAACTTATCATAAAATTAAATCCATTTTTATCTAGTTTGACTTTTGACCTTCTGGGGGGAGGGGGTATGTGTCACTAGAACCACTACCTGGATCAGCCCCCTGTTTTCGACATAACACCTTTAAATTAGGTGTTGTTTTCTTAGACCACACTGCCCTTCTAAGACGAACAAATAAACTTTCAAATGGGGATAAATCAATTTATTTAGACAGTGAAAAAACAGGTACACAAGTCCAGATATTTCGGTCACATATATAGCGACCGTCTTCAGTACTGAGCCCCCTGTGGATCCACTCTATTTCTTCAAGTAAATCCGGTTCCTTGGAGGGTCACTGACTATCAGTAAAGCAAATCTTAATTATGCATGTGCAGTCAAATACGTACAATATTATATGTGACATATATGTGCTGTTAAGATAAAGTGCATCTACAGTTGAGACTACAAACCAGAAATAATCTAGAGAAATTCAGAAACGAAAGTAAACTATATGCTCAAAAATCAAGCAAGACAGTTTGTAATGACTGACCAAAGCGAGAAACATTCGTCAAGTACTTAAGTAGTGTTTCAGTTTTGTTATTTTAGCTATATATAATACAACAAACTTTCTATTTATATCTAGGTTGTTATCAACAGTTCTTATCCCAACGGAAATTTGATTTTAAAAGAAACGTTGGCTGTTATGTTGGCCGAATTTCTGATCTTCTTGTTAAAACAAGACAAACATTTTTATTTCTTTTCTTTCATTTCTTTTTCCGATTATGTACGACGCCAATATCTGAAGCAGCACCTTCGACGTATCTTAGATTATATTTAAGACAGTTAAAACGCATCTTGACAAATCTTGGTGAACCTTAAAATTATTTTATTTTGTGCTAGTTTGTGACGCAGTTTCATGTTTATTGATATTGGATTATGTGCATGGTTTCCTATGAATGTTAGAAGTTCCTATTTCTTGTGCTACTAATGGGTTTTTTCTTGTCAGGCGATATTTTTAGTAATTAATAGTATATTCAACATTCCCTGGGAATGCCAATCACACTCTGCTGTTTGGCTTTTTGTTTTCTTAGTTGCAGAAGCTTTCTGCTCTTTAAGCTTCAATTGTTGAATTAGTTGGATATTTTCTAGTTTTGTATTTTCTTTTTAATGGCCTTTCTTCTTCTTTTTTAAGAAGATACTTCTTAGATACCTTTTAACAATTTACTTCTTAGAGTAATTCATATTGGCGTCATTTTAAATACAGTTTGTTTCTTTTTGGCTCCTTGTGCTTATTTAATCCAGATATAATTAACTACTTTTATTTAGGGATCTCATTGTCAGTCCAGCAATGGAAGAAGGTCGAAGAAGCAATGAATGAAGTAGATGAAGCCCTTAAAAACATGTGACGTCATCAATACTTCTGTTTTTTCAAGCTCCTTAATTTGTATCTGAAGTTCAAAATTATAATAAAACTTTTTTTGTGACATTCCGGTTTTAAAAGTTTAAAGTTTTGTGAAATGATTTCGATCTTTTTTGGGGTAGGTGGTTGAAATATAAGCATCAATTCTTCCCTTAAGAAAGATTGTGTTTTTCTGATTAAGAACTATTTTCTATTTTCGAGCAATGAATTAGTAAATTCTTTTTTAAAATGCTAATTATGATTTTATTATCATCGCTTCAACCGCTACAGATGATATTTGTCTGATTAATAAGGCCATCTCTTTTTTTCGTGTCTG
This sequence comes from Artemia sp. Kazakhstan ARC1039, assembly GCA_029168905.1. Taxonomy (NCBI): domain Eukaryota; kingdom Metazoa; phylum Arthropoda; class Branchiopoda; order Anostraca; family Artemiidae; genus Artemia; species Artemia sp. Kazakhstan ARC1039. Next base: position 992 of record JAQQPU010023403.1, on the reverse strand, counting down.
ATTGAGGCAACGTCTAGAAAATTTCCTGGAGGGTAAGGTATCCCATAACTGTATAAAATGTCTTTTTTTTTGCACTTAACTATATTGATTTTATATCTAGATGTATAGGGGTGGGGGAACACCATTCTTGTTCTACTTTTTCGGAGAAGAATTTTCAGAAGTTAAATATCTTGAAAATTGCCCTTTTTATCTCTTACGTTTTAAGCTGGTAAACCCAACTACTTACAGTCTGTCTTCCAGTTTCTTGTTACAGCATGTATCGGTATTAACTCATAACCACATCGATAGACAATTTCCTTCTTATCGATCGGAGATTTTCGCCAATATAACTTTCACAACCTACATTATTCCATTTTTAATCAAAATTTTACAACACATTTTAGTTCATGAGTTTGGTCTAGGGCAAAAAAAGCTTTTCTGTTTTTATTAACAGATAGTTAGAAGATATGGAAGTAATAAACATTTCAGCCTAACAAGATTCGCAGATGCAGGGAAAGGTAAATAGACTTATTAAAAAACTTTAAACGCAAAGCACGTTTTCCCCTGTAGAAAAAAATATTGTATTTCAGTAAAGTGGATCGTGTCGTAATTCGGAAAAACTCTAAATAAAATAAGCAGCGAAAAATATTTTAGTAATTGAATTCCTTATTTTAAAATTATATTTTTTGAATACCTTAGCCATTGTAAACAATTAAAAAAATTAAAGCAAACAGTAAAAAAAGAAAGACAGTACATATACATTTAAAAAAGAAAAAAGAAAAGAAAACAGTACAAATAGCTTTATCATCCTGAAAAGTCTTGTAGAGCTTCTATCAAATTAAGATCTACTGCCTTAAAAATGAAGTTCATAACGTGGCAACCAGCTCATTATCAGAATAAGTGAATATTCTTTGTAGGAAAACATGGAAGGTCAGTGGAGCTTTTTAAACATAGGCAAATTAAAACTCAAAAGGTTTCTCGCTAGCGATAGGGTAGCGGGGCAACTTTTTTTT
>JAQQPU010023396.1:3003-13315 GCA_029168905.1 Artemia sp. Kazakhstan ARC1039 | reverse complement strand
GAAAGGGTGGGCGTGAGAGGGGGGTTAGTTGCCCTCCAATCACTTTCGAATATTAAAAAGGGCACTAGCCCTTTGAATTTCCAATCGAATGAGCCTTTTTGAAGTTTCTATGACAACGCCTTCTATAAAAACCTTACATGCCCCCCGGGCATAACTTACAACCCTTGCCCTGAGGGTTGTAAGGGAGTGTCCTCCTCAAAAACAAATTTTCTAGCTGGAAATCAACTACGCTGAACAAAATGGCTATCTCAAAATTTTGATTGGATGTGTTTGGGGGAATGATTAGCGTGGGGGGGGCTAGTTGCCCTCCAATCACTTTCGACTATTGAAAAGGGCACTAGAACTCTCGATTTCCAAATGAATGAGCCCCCTTTGAAGTTTCTACGACGACCCCTTCCATAGGAAGTGCCTCTGAGAAGAAAAAAAATAATAGTAATAAAACATTGGAGCCGCATGGCTTTTACTATAGGCAGTGCTATAGCGTTGGCTCTGATCTGTTGCCACCGTAAAAAAAAAACGATGCCGACGTCTTTGTTATCCTTGCAACGAAACGGCTTTCCTTGTTATTTAAGAGCAGTTGCTGTAAACCTTCATTTTATATATTTTTTTAATGATAAACTTTGAATAGTGTAAGTTTGCATGTCAATTTGACATAATTTCTAAGGGTTTTATGGATTTTATTAAAAATGTTCAAATATTTGATGCACCAGGGTTGTCACCCCTACTGTTATTAAATATTTATTTTAACTGTCAGCAGATATGTGTACAGGAAATTAATTTAGAGGACTTACAATTGGAAAGGGGTAGAATCATAGCTCAAAGATTTGGACGTTTGGTGAAGCACATCAACAGGTAGATACATAGCAGATTTCTTAAATATGATCAGCTAATATCTTAATGAAGGCATCTTGTTATATCGGTAAAATGCAGTTTATGCATGCTATATCGTATTTGATTTGACGTTTGCTTCTTTTTTCGGGGAATTTTTAGGTGTTTGATAACTCCAACGAAGAAGAAAAAGAACATCTACCAATGATGGCCATCCATAGCGATAAGCGATTTACTTGTTAGATGTAATTTAGTCCGGGATAATTTAGAGAGCTCAAGCCGTCAGGAGCATCAATTCACAAAAAAGTCAATTACAAGATGAGGAGGGGGCGCAAAAACATATTTTAGAAATCTAAATGGGGACAACACTTTTCAAATCTATAGGGAAGGGCACAATTTTGCTTTTTTCTCTATCTTTTTTCAATGAAAAGACAAAGAGGGTGTTTTTCAAAGAAAATATCAAAGGGGTTATTTTTTTTTAATCCAGGGGAGCGGATATTGTCCATAGTGTCTTACAAGAAAATTTTGTGTTTGCATCTAAATAACTTTGAAGTATTTTCAAAGAATTTGAAACGCAAACGCAGTCTTGCTATAGACTTTAAGCAACGCTAATCAAGTCCTTTAAAAACATGAAAAACCTTTATATGGGTGAGAAACAACTTTCAAACATAAATTACCCCTATGCAAACTGATTCCGTAAGTGGTAATATCAAAAATATCCTCACCATTGCTACCCACTTTCTGGGAGTCTGCCTCAGCTGGTAAAGTGGAAATCCTGAGTGAAGTGCCCGCAGGTATATTTTGACGTTCATGTGATTGAGCAGAACTAGAGGTTTCGATGAGCGATTCACCATCACTTGATGAAGTACATTCTAAGTCTATAACAAAGTAAAGGGATAGAAAATACTCAGTGCTGTGTAACATTACATCATCAAACATTTATCAAGAAAAAATGAAGCTAAAAAAAAAGAAAAAAAAATGACAAAAAGGCGCCCAAATATATGATTTAAGCAGAACAAAAACAAAATCGTGAATTGACAACTTTTTCACAGATTCTTATATTGAACTCATGTATACTCAATTTTTAAAAACAGAATTGACGCGAGATAACAAATATATACTAGTTTAAGAGCTTGATGTATTTTTAGCTGAATACGTCAAATTCGACAAATTTTTTTTTATATCGAGTTTGCGCTTGAGTTGTACCTTTGCATAGTTCAGGGGCACCAATTCACTAATTGATTAGGCAAAACAAATGCATGTCAATAAATCTATGTCTAGAAAAATTATAAACAAAGATTTTTTCTTATTCGAATCAGAGGACGAGGGGGTTTCATTTCAACGGAGAGGGAGATTTTCAACCATAGAGGGAACACCCCTAGTGCCGTGAGAGGAAATGGAGAGAGGACCAACTTTTTTTCTAAGCAAGTTGGCCCACCTAAACACTTCTCGGTCAAACGTTATAGCCGTGAATTATATTTCTTCGGCTTTTCTTGGATAATATGAAATTTGAAGCTATAAGAAACATGGTCTTCATTAAAAATTTCATATTTCAGAAGAGCTTTACAGGAGAATCACGAGAAGTCAAGTGATGACTAAGGCATCGCAAACAGCCTAAAATTCGTTACAATTCGAGTAACAGCGGTTTAAGGACTGTTAATAATGACAGCATTGAAGCGACCGCAGAAATTCTGATACACGTTACTATTGATACACAAATCAAGTTCTGATACACAAATACTATAATATATTTTTTTAATTATTATACCTTTAATAATGTGAATTGTTACATATATTTGACATCATTTTTAAGCTTTGCATGGATTTGATTGAAAATCCTAAATATTTACGGCGTCACGTTTGTCAATCCAGCAAATATTAAATATGTATTTTAACTGTTATGTATATCAGATATGTATACAGGAGTTTATTTTACAATTTTAACATTTCGAAGCGGCTATAATAATAAAAAAATGTGCATGAGCACAGGTTTTAGGGAATGGCATTTTAGGGGGCATTCAGTGCTTACAGTAGAAGGGAAGGGGTGGACGGGAAGCAGTTAAACTGCCTCTTGTTTTGAATACATTTACCGTTTTGATTTCTGTAAGTATTAGGTATTAATGGTTCATTCAATTAAAATTCTGCATTTCATTTCTGAATACAGAAAGGATTGCATTTCTGTTTTTATAATGCTTTAGTATGTAATATTGCTCTTTGCCTGTCTTCTCAAACTAATTTTGCCTGTCTTCTCAAACTATTTTTTTAAGATATTTTTAATATATACTTGAATTCATTTCACTGCACTCATGGTAGAAACATACCCATGTCAGTCAGAGGAAACACTGGATGAATTTCCACAACATGTGCTGGATGTTTAAACAACATCGGAAGTTTACACGAACTTATCCCTTAACGAAGCACCTTCAGCTTCTGCTGCAAAACAAATTAAAAGCCCATAAAGAACTGAGTCAACATCTAATAGCCTGGGCTGAAAAAATATCATCATGTGGAATTTCTTTTGATATAACTACAAATGATTAACATTCACCAAAATTTCTAATCTCACTGCTAAAACAAGATGTATATAGCCCACAAAAAAAGTTAAGAGCCAAAATTTCTATAAAAAAAAAGTTAGAGCCAAAAAAGTAAGTGTCAAAATTCACCAAAATTTCTATTCGCCTGGTCCTCTTTCTCATCATACTTATTAAATTTATTTTCTAATATCACTGCTAAAACAAAATGTATATAGCCCACAAAAAGAGTTGGAGCCAAAATTTCAAAAAAAAAGTTAGAGTCAAAATTCACCAAAATTTCTATTCTCCTGGTCCTCTTTCTCATCATACTTATTAAATTTATTTTCTAATTTGACTGCTAAAACAATAAGAATATAGCCCACAAAAAAAGTTAGAGTTCGATTAGGTTTTTTTTTTTTTTTGCTTAGATACTGCCTACTTTGGTAGTAAGTCCAACAAGAGGTAGTTATAGGCCATTAAAATCTGATTCAATAAAATAAGGATGACCCCTATGGATCTGCATATTCCTCCCTACGATCCCTCAATTAAGCATGGTCGTACTAACAAAACCCATCGAATAGCATCACCCTATGATCCATCGAATACCATCACCCTAAAACCCATCAAATAGCATCACCCTACGATCCATCGAATACCATCACCCTAAAACCCATCGAATAGCATCACCCTACGATCCATCGAATACCATCACCCTAAAACCCATCGAATAGCATCACCCATATTCCTCCCTACGATCCATCAATTAAGAGCATGGTCGTACTAACAAAACCCATCGAATAGCATCACCCTCCATTAAAATAAGCCAATCACTATGTTTACAGTAATAGGTAATGCGCGATTCATGTCAAATTTTATGGCTATCCATCTTTAGTCTTATTTTTAAATTTTCATTTAATTGGCTATCTCAGATCAGTTCTTCAACAATATTTACATCATGTCCAGCACAAGGTTGGTATTCTGCAGAGATAGGGGAAGAATCGTAGAAAAAACCAAAAGGGCAGAATATCAGCGCTTTCCCAACACTGTGTAACATTTTAGTAGCTAAAAAGCGCCATATAACTGTAAACATGAAAGCAAACTCATAAAGAACTTCCAGTGCTACAGTTTTATTTGCGTTTTAAACTAAGTTACTTCGATGTAGTTTCCAAGGATTTGAAATGCAAAAGTAGTGTTGCTTTAGACTTTAAGTAACTCAATTCAGTTTTTTTAATAACATGGAAAAACTTTTATGCAAATGAGAAACCTATAACTTGCTCCATTTAAAACATGGAGCAAGTTATAACTGGAGCAAACATGGAGCAAACATAACTTGCTCCTTTTTAAAAGGGATTCCAAAAAATTGTTAGCATCAAATATACCTTGGTCATTACTACCCACTTCCTGGGAGTTTGGCTCAGCTGGTAAAGTGGAAATCCTGAGTGAAGTGCCCGCAGGTATGTTTTGACGTTTATGTAATTGAGCAGAACTTGAAGTTTCTATGAGCGATTCACAATCACTTGATGAAGTATATTCTAAGTCTATAACAAAGTAAAGGGATAGAAAATATACAATACTCTCTAATATTAGATTCTCAACAGGTCATCAAGAAACAATGAAGCTCACAAAAGGATAACAACAAAAACACATAAAACAAAATAAAATAAAAACCAAGAACCAAATAAAAAAAGAGGCCCAAAAAGATAATTTAAGCACTACCAAACAAATTTTGTGAATTAGCACTTTATTCACATATTCTAATATTGAAATTATAGCTAGTCATTTTTTAAAAATATAAATATCTCGAATATAACACATATTTACGAGTTTATGAACTATTCTTGAGTGCTTAAGTTATTTCTATGTGGATAGAAGACAGACCGTAGCTAGACGACTGTTCAAGCATTATGATACTTTTCTCAGCTCTAAGTTGTGTTCTGTTTGGTTACTTTTTGCTATAACAAAATATCACGCATTCAGAAGGAAACCACACGAGAGATTTTCAGAGATTTTTATTCTGTTCTATAAGTTGGGTTCTTTTTGGTTACTTAAAACTATTGCATTAGATTTAACAAAACTTAGTTAACTAACAAACCTAATTTTTCGCTTTTAGCATTTTATTTTACCAGAAACTAAAGTGAGAAGATTCCAAGTTGCTATGACGTGAGGCCTGAAACAGTCAGAATAATGAAGTAGGCTGAAATCATCTAGACTAACAAGAAGTCAACCATTTTGTGAAAATTTAATACTTCTTATGTCCTTTAACAAGAAATAAGAGTAAACTCCAGTATTAAAAATACAGCCTCTGATTGAACGATTTTAATAAACAGCTTCATCATTCAATCTGGGAAATCCTAAATGAATCAGGATATGTTGAAAGAGGCAAGCCTTTAACCATGGAGTGCTCCACCCAGGGGCGCTACTAGCAAAAATGTTGTATCTCCATCTTTGAAGTCAAAGCATGAGCTGTCGAGTTAAAATTTCTTGCCATATATTTTTTGTAGAAATCTAAGAACAAAGAATTCTTAATAGTAGTTTCGCACTGAACTTTTCGTGAAATAAGAATCCGTTCATAAAAAAAAGTTCAAAGTTAACTAGGAATTGCAAAACAAAAACGGCAAAATTTAATTATTAGTTAAGGGAAATCCCAAAAGAGATCTTGAAAAATTTTGTTTTCCTTGGCTATTTTTCTTTCTTCAATGGCAATGCCAAATAAAAGGAATTTGTAAAAAAGTAGGAATTAGTAAATGTACTTCAATTTACTGATATCCATCCAATAAAAGTGATTGTTAGGTCTGATGAATAATTACTCTATTTAAAGATATTTTCTGCATCTTGTTGTGGCTCTCACCCACCCAAATAACTTATATAAATATCAACAAAGAGCCAATTAAGCTCGGCACACTCCATCCCCAACCCAATAAACTATCATAGGCAGCGCAATAGCGCTGCCTAAGTAAAGAACGATGTTGGCACAATGTATTATTTTTTTTCAATGTCCAGGCACTTTGTATCGAAGAAGTTGTCGTAGAAATATCGAAAAGGGTTAATTCGATTGGAAATTGGAGTGGCTAGTGCCCTTTTTCATAGTCAAAAGTGACTGGAGGGCAACTAACCCCCCCCCCCTCACGCCCATCATTCCCCCAAACACATCAAATCAAAATTTTGAGATAGCCATTTCGTTCAGCGTAGTTGATTTCCATATAGAAAATATGTTTTTGAGGAGGAAACTCCCCCACAACCCTCGGGGCTAGGGTTTTAAGTTATGCCCTGAGGGCATATAAGAACGATGTTGGAACAATGTATTATTTATTAATTTTTTCCTTTAGAGCAGGGCAATTTGTATCAAAGAAGTTGTCGTAGAAACTTCGAAAAGGACTCATTCAATTGGAAATTGGAGTGGTTTGTGCCCTTTTTAACAGTCGAAAATGATTGGAAGGCAACTAACACCCCTTCCACGCCCACCATTTCTCGAAACACATCCATTCAAAATTTTGAAATTGCCATTTTGTTCAGCGTAGTTGATTTCCACATAGAAATTACGTTTTTGAGGAGGACAATCCCCCACAGCCTTCAGAACAAGGGTTGTAAGTTATGCCCTGGGGCATATAAGGTTTTTTAAAAAAGACGTTGTCATAGAAACTTCCAAAAAGGCTCATTCGATTGGCAATTCAAAGGGCTAGGGCCCTTTTAATAGTCGAAAGCGTTGGAGGACAACTAGCCCCCCCCCCCACCCCCATCATTCCCCCAAACACATCCAATCAAAATTTTGAGATAACCATTTTGTTCACCTTTGTTGATTTCCAGATAGAAAATATGTTTTTGAGGAGGACACTCCCCCACAACCCTCGGGGCATGGGTATTAAGTTATGCACTGAGGGCATATAAGAACGATGTTGGCAAAATGTATTATTTGTTATTTTTTTTTCCTTTAGAGCAGGGCAGTTCGTATCGAAGAAGTTATTATAGAAACTTCGAAAATGGCTCATTCAATTAAAAATTGGAGTGGCATGTGCCCTTTTTAATAGTCGAAAGTGATGGGAAGGCAACTAACACCCCTTCCACGCCCACCATTTCCCGAAACACATCCAATCAAAACTTTAAGATAGTCATTTTGTTCAGCGTAGTTGATTTCCAGATAGAAATTATATTTTTGAGGAGAACACTCCCCCACAGCCTTCAGGGCAAGGGTTGTAAGTTATGCCCTGGGGGCATGAAAGGACGATGTTGGTACAAAGTATTCTTTTTTTTCCCTTTAGAGCAGGGCACGAAAAGGGCTCATTCAATTGGAAATCGGAGTGGCTTGTGCCCTTTTTACTAGTCGAAGGTAACTAAAACCCCTTCCACGCCCACCATTTCCCAAAACACATCCAATCAAAATTGAGATACCCATTTCGTTCAGCGTAGTTGATTTCCAGATAGAAATTATGTGTTTAAGAAGGAAACTCCCCCACAGCCCTCAGGGCAAGGATTGTAAGTTATGCCCTGGGGGCATATGAGGTTTTTATAGAAAGCGTTGTCGTAGAAACTTCAAAAAAGGCTCACTCGATTGGAAATTCAAAGGGCTAGTGCCCTTTTTAATAGTCGAAAGTCATTGGAGAGCAACTAAGCCCCCTCTCACGCCCACCTTTTCCCCAAGCCCATCCAATCAAAATTTTAAGATAACCATTTTTTCAATGTAGTTGAAAGTTCTAAAACTAGGTCTTTGAGGATGACAACCCCCCCCCCCCACAGCCCTCAGAGCAAAGGTTGTTAGTTATGCCCTGGGGGCATATAAGGTTTTTATAGAACGCGTTGTCGCAGAAACTTCAAAAAGGGCTCATTCGATTGGGAATTGAAATGGCTAGTGCCCTTTTTAATAGTCGAAAGTGATTGGAAGGCAACTAACACCCCTTCCACGCCAACCATTTCCCCAAACACATCCAAATCAAAGTTTTGAGATAGACATTTTGTTCCATGCAGTTTAAAGTTCAGGAGATTATAACTTTGAGCAGGACATTCGCCCCACAGTCTTCAGGGCAAGGGTTATAAGTTATGCCCTGGGGGCATATAAGTTTTTATTGAAATCTTTGTCGTAGAAACTTCAAAAAAAGCTCATTTGATTGGAAATTCAAAGGTCTGGTGCCCTTTTTAATAGTCAAAAGTGATTTGAGGGCAACTAACACCCGTTCCACGCCCACTTTGCTTACTAATTCAGAAAAATTACATTTATTTATAATAATAAAAATATTGATGTTTCAAGCATAATATTTTACTCATGACTTTTCATATTAAACAACCAGGAAAATAAATTTATTGCAAGTTATTTTTAAATGACAATATTAATTGTCAGCAAAAATTGTTAATTTCTACCAAGGATTGATTTTCTGGCTTTGACAGAAGAGGAAGTTTATTTCCTTTAGGAAGTAGGCAATACACACAGTGCCTTTTGATTAAGCCTTATAGCAACACAAACTTTCCCCGAAAGTTTCACCATAAACTTAATACACCAAGCAGTTCCTGGGACATTGCTGATGTCCTTTTGTAGTAGTAGATATAGTAGTAACAGTAGATATGAGTAGCAATAGTAACAGTGATGATATGCAGATCTTGCCTTTTAGTCAGTTGAATCCTCATCATACAATAAAGGTTTAAACTTAATAATCTAAGCTACTCTAGAAATATTATTAATAAACCCTTATCACAACAAGTATGCATATATTAAGTATGTATATATTCACATATAAATATATAAGTAAATGTGCGTTTTGATTTAGTTCAACTTCCCTCCATAGTTCTTAAAACATTCACCCTAATACCATTTAGTAGCAGTCACATTAGAAGTAGTGCTTGTAGTGGTAGTAGCAGTGTCTACACGTTGTCTTCTGGTCATTAGAACATTCCTCCTCATAGTTTCATGAAAATTTCAACTTAATACCCTAATCCATTCCCAAGATATACCTTTTCAAAATGTGCATGCATGTAGCATGTTTTACTTGTGTTCAACATTCCCTAAAAGCTTTACCTTAATATTCATAGTCTTTTTGGACATCAAGGTTCAAACATACCCCCCTTTCCCAGTAACAAATATTGTATGTATAAAATAGAGAATTGCAAAACCTGCAACATTTGTCCAATGGGCCATGGGGAGGGGGGGATCCACAGGGGCATAGGTATTTTACCTTTCAACTATTCTAAACAAAACGGCTATATTAAAATTTCTATTGAAGGTCTTTAGGAGAACAAAGATTCTGAGGGAGGGAGCTGCTTGCCCTCCAATCACTTTTGAATCTTAAAAAGGACACTATAACCTATAATTTCTGATTCTATGAACCCCCTCTGAAGTTTCAACAGCAACTCCTTCTATAAGAAGTGCCTTTGCAACAAAAATATTAAATAAATAATACATATAGCCTACTTTGCTCTTTACTTAGGCAGTGCTTAAAATATTCAAACTAAGAAATAGCAAAAGAAAGGTTTATAAAAACTGACTTATGATTGAAATCATTTCTCTTAAATGGAAGCACTGTGTGGTAAACAGATATCTCAAAAATGTTCATCTTACCTTTCTGAACAGCAGAATCATCAGAAAAAGTGAGAAGTGCAGCTGCTTCAGAAGTTTGAGACGAGTTCATGGCAGAGATCTTAAAAATTTGAACAAGTTGAAATGCAGCAGATGCTGTTAAACTTGGATGCTGCAGATGCTGTTATGCTTCTGTTTTACAACTATGACTAGAAAAAAAGGTCCCTAAGAAACATGCAAGCAATAATAATCCGTTATGCTGTTATGCTGCAGATGCTGTTATGCTTCTGTTTTACAACTATGACTAAAAAAAAAATTTCCCTAAGAAACATGCAAGCAATAATAAACCGTTATGCTGCAGATGCTGATATGCTTCTGTTTTACAACTATGACTAGAAGCAAAAGGTCCTAAGAAACATGCAAGAAATAATAACCCATTATGCTGTTATGCTTCTGTTTTACAACTATGACT
>JAQQPU010023395.1:0-13316 GCA_029168905.1 Artemia sp. Kazakhstan ARC1039 | reverse complement strand
CTCACAGTTTAGATTCCAGCCGCGTCTGGGTTGTTGCCATGCGTTGTTTGCCGTAGCATCTAGCCTAGCATCTATTCTCGTTGATACCGAGAAAACTGGGAAAAATTTCGCTCTCGCGGAGTAGGATGTTCAGCGTGCCTTCGATTCTTTGATTCTTGATGAATTCATGTTGGATATGGGAAAGTGCGGTGTAAAAAAAAGGACCCTTCTTCCTTTAAAAGATGTGTATGTAAATCTGAAAACTTAACGTAAGCTCCCGTATTAGTATCCGGATCTTGAAATAAAAAATAATCCTTCTGTCCCAGTTAAAAAGGGGGCTCGACAAGGGCTATAACTTCATCTACAGCTTTTAATAATAGAACAATCCGAGGGCAAGAGAGATGTAAAAAACTTGTGGCCTGCTATGTATCGATGTTTTGTTAATATCATATGCGGATGATATATCTAATTCGAGTCGCACAGTTTCAAGTATAGAGGAAAACTTTAAAATCCTTCAGAATGATTATAAGCAGCTCGGATTAGAGTTTAACGCGGAAAAGAAGAAAATCCTGCTTTTTAATTGGAAATCAGTCCCCAATGGTCTTACAATTGCTCTTGGAAATACAAACAGTAAGCCAGTCCAGTTTATTACTTACCTTGGCCTTTCTATTGGTTCAACTCTAAAAACAACCCGGCGACTGCTTATCACGCATCTACAGAAGCGAATTGATTTTGCACACAGCAAAATTGTTTCAAATAAGTTGAGGTTCAACAGGCAAGTTTTAGCTCGCCTTCATAGTGCAATTGTACTCCCCCATTTTTTGTATTCAAGTCCTTTTTGGAGAATTTCTCCCGAGTACGGTAAACGTAATCTTCGATCTGTTTTCTTTAATTCTGCTAAATCTCCAACTTTGGTCCTGAAATTGTTTTCTTATTAGGAATTATAATATAGCAGACTCAACTTCCGCTACCCTTAATCAGATCTCAAAGTTCAATAATAATGTTAAAAGCCATCCGTTGTTTGAAATCCTCCGCCATTAGAACTCAGTGTATTTTTTAACCAGTCTTTTCCTGCTAATGAGTATCACATTGGGTCTAAAACTTGTATTTTTATTTATTGTTCTTGTATATCTTTTTGTTGTATTTTTATGTACTCCGTCGCTTTTGTTTGATTTTAACGGGCAATAAAATATTATCATTATTATTATTAAAGGATTGACACAAAATTCGGACCCTAGCGTAAAGAGTGAGGGATTGAGGAGAGAGAACCCCCATTCGTATACGTAATAATTTCTGTGCCTTTTAAGTTTTAATTTTGCTCTTTACTTTCGGTTGAAAAAACTTGTTTTTCTAATTTAATTTCTGATCTTTTTTTTTTAAATAATGCTGGGAAATCTGACTCCCCCTCCATGGAAAATTCCCTTCTCCCATGAAAAATTGCTCCATAGGAAAACACTCCCACAGGAAAACACAATGGGAAAAGTTTATAACTTTCCATAGGAAAACACAATGGAACACTCCACACTCCATAGGAAAACACAATGGGAAAAGTTTATAACTTGCAGCATTTACCCCAGGAACTGTGAGGGGTTAAGTAATCCTCAAAGACATGGTTATTAGGTTTTTCGACTGTGCTGAAAAAAGGCTATCTCAAATTTAGTAAGGAGCGACCCGGCTCAATAGTAACCGAAACTCTAAAAAACTAAATTTTAATACCAGTAGAAACTAAAGAATTAGCTTATTATGCTGATTGTAAATATTTAAGTTTCATTAAGTTTAGTCTTACCCATCAAAAGCTACAAGCCTGAGAAAATTTGACTAATTTTCAAAAAAGGGGTAAAACACCCTTAAAGTTACAGAATTACAATAAAAATCACACCATCATGTTTAGCGTATCAAATAACCCTACGGTTTTGGTTTCAAACCCCTATTTACAAAAATGTGAAACTTTGTAATTTTTGCCAGAAGAAAGATCACGGATGTATGTTTATTTGTTTTTTTTTCGGGGGTGTACGTATCGAACCATTGGGCCTAGAACGTCGGGAGAGGGCTCATTCTAACAGATATGAAAAATTCTAGTGCCCTTTTTAAGTGACCAAAAAACTGGAGGACAACTAGGCCCCCTTCCACGCCGCTTTTCCCCAAATACGTTAGATCAAAATTTTGAGATTACTATTTTGTTTAGCATAGTTGAAAGGCTCAATAACTATGTTTTTGGAGATATCATGACCCCCCCCCCGCAGCCCCTGGAGAAAGATCTTTAAGTTACAAAATTTTCCCATCGTTTACATATAGTATTTGTTATTGGGAACTATTCATACATATTTCGAGTGGGAGAGGGAGGACGGAATTTCTGCGGCGGAACTTTGCACGGGGAGAATTTTCCATGGGGAGAGAAGTTTTCAGGTGGTGAACTATTCAGGGGAAACTTTAACAGTGGGGGAATTTGCTAGAATTCTTAAACAAAATTTATTTATGTCTTGCTTTCTCTTTACCGATTGAATTTTACGCGTGGAGATGGTAAGGATAAATGTCCGGGGTAAATTTCTGCCAGGATTAAATTATACAGAGGATATTTCCGTGGGGTGGCAGTTTTTCCGTGGAGGCGTAGCCACATATTCTGGCGTTATTCAAAAATCGATAAGAAATTAAATAAAAAACAGTTTTTTTCAACTGAAAGTAAGGAGCAACATTAAAACTTAAAACGAACAGAAATTATTAAGAAGAAACCGTAGGAAAGATGGATATCACAAGAAACTTGGAAACTAATCGACGAGCGCAATGACTTGAGACAGCAAATTTTCTCTGCTGGCAGCGACAGACCTTCGGTCTTCGCATATATCCTATATAGAATGAAGGACAAAGAAATCAAGAAGTCGGCAAAAGCTGACAAGCGGAGATGTTTAGAAGAGAAGGCTAGACTAGCAGAGGAAGCAGCTAGAAAAGGAGACTCCAAAACAGTTTACAGTCTCACAAATGAAATGCTAGGAAAGCTGCCCAGCAGATCCAGCCAAGTCAAAGAAGAGAGCGGAAATGTTCTCACCGAAACTGAAAAAATTGACGAGAGATGGGTATCCCACTTCGAAAAGGTTTTAAATAGACCGAGACCAACTGACCAAGAAATCATCCCTTCTATGCCCTTTCTTAACCTTAAGATTAACGAAAATCCCCCAACATCTGCGGAAATACTTGTTGCAGTGAAAAAAACTCAAGAATGGAAGATCACCTGGTGAAGACTGCATGACTTCAGAAATGATCAAGGCATCAATGAGGACATTTCTGTCAGTGTGGAAAACACTGATTTCAACAGTCTGGCAGTTCGAAAAGGTCCCTGGCGAGCGGACCAAAGGGATAATTGTTAAAATATTTAAGAAAGATGATGCTCTTAACTGCGATAACTGGCGAGGTACAAGCCTAATATCAGCACCAAGTAAGGCTGTAGCACTTATAATAGTCGAATGCCTGAAAAAAGCACTCGATTCGTCTCTGAGAGAAGAGCAACATGGCTTCCGGACAGGTAGATATTGTTCAGATCTCATATTCACGCTCAAGACTCTGATAGAAGAAGCAAATGAGTGGTCCAACAAAATATACATGCTCTTCATTGATTTTGAAATGGCCTTCGATTCCATGGACCGTGACACACTCTGGGAATTTCTACAGTATTATGGTGTCCTCCAGAAAATAATAAGTTTGATCATGGCCTTTTATGAAAATGAGGAATGTTGCTTAAAGACAGAGAACGGAACAACTAGATAATTCAAAATTATGTCAGGAGTGCGACAGGGATGCGTTTTATCACCCTTTTTATTTCTAATTTTAATGGACTATGTTTTGAGAGAAGCGGCTGGCTTCGAAACAACAGTCGGATATAAAATACTCTCGGACCTTGACTTTGTGGATGATGTGGAACTTCTGGAAATGACAAAGCACCGACTCCAGGAGCTCCTTAATAAAGTGAGTGGTAAAGCGGCGAAAGTTGGCCTAAACATCAACATAGATAAGACTAAATAAATGGCAACATCAGGCTCGCCAGTCGAGCTCCTGCGCAAAAATCGTAGAGTCGAATAAGTCCATGAATTTAAGTACCTCGGAAGCTGGGTTGATTACACAGGAGAGGTGCAAAATGAGGTTAAGAGGAATTGGCATGGCAAACGCTGCTTTCAACAAACTTAAGCCAGTATGGAAATCAATGAAGTACTCGCTTGCACTAAACCTGCGACTTCTTAATAGCAACGTTTTTTCCGTCATATTGTATGCCAGTGAGTGTTGGAAACTAGATGTTGGGACAGATTAAAGACTCACAACTTTCGAAAATATGTGCTTGAAACGTTTGCTGAATATCATTTGGCGTCAACGAGTCAGCAACATTGAGGTCCGCAGAAGAACTGGCCAGCCGCTTATTATTGAAGTGATAAGAAAAAGAGATGGAGCTATCTAGGCCATGTCCTTCGGATGGAGGACTCAAGAATCCCGAACCAGTTTCAATAATGGCAGCCGCGTGGTCGTCGACAGAGGGAGAAGACCGAGAAACATATTCAGACGCACGTGCGATTGTGATCTACGCAGTGCTCACACATCACTACAACCCCAGTGGGAGGATGTACTTGCCGCAGCACTAATACGTGACGTTTACCGAGGCTTCGTCAATGCCCTATGCGCCCCAGATGGCTCAGGAACACTTAAGTGCTAAGTAAGTAAGTTGCCGTAGAAACCTTAAAAAAGGCTCATTCGATTGGAAATTTAAAGGGCTAGCGCCCTTTCTAATAGTCGAAAGTGATTGGACGGTGACCAGACCCCCTCTCATGCCCACCTTTTCCTCAAACACATCCAATCAAAATTTTTAGATACCCATATTGTTCAACGTAGTTGAAAATTCTGGAAATTAGGTCTCTGAGGATTACAACCCCCCACAGCCGTCAAGGCAAGGGTTAAAAGTTATACCCTGGGGTCATATAAGGTTTTTATAGAAAGGGTTGTCGTAGAAACTTCAAAAAGGGCTCATTTGATTGGAAATTGAAATGGCTAGTGCCCTTTTTAATAGTCGAAAGTGAATGGAAGGCAACTAACACCACTTCCACGCCCACCAATTATCTAAACACATCCAATCAAAATTTTTAGATAGCCATTTTGTTCAAAGCAGTTGAAAGGTCTGGAAATTATATCTTTGAGGGTGACACTCGCCCCAGAGCCCTAAGGGTAAGGGTTGTAAGTTACGCCCTTGTTGCATATAAGGTTCTTATTGAAAGCTTTGTCGTAGAAACTTGAAAAATGGCTCATTCGATTGGAAATTCAAAGGGCTAGTGCCCCTTTAATAATCGAAAGTGATTTGAGGGCAACTAACCCCCCTCTCACACCCACCTTTTTCCCAAACACATCCAATCAAAATAATTATATAGCCATTTTGTTCAACGTAGTTAAAAGTCTTAGAAATTAGGTATGTGAGGATGATAACCCCCTCAGAGCCCTCGGGGCAAGGGTTGTAAGTCATGCCCTGGGGGCATATAAGGTTTTTATAGATAGTGATGTTATTGAAACTTCAAAAAGGGCTCATTCGATTGGAAATTAGAACGGCTTGTGCCCTTTTTAATAGTCGAAAGTGATTGGAGGATAACTAACACCCCTCTCACACCCACCCTTTCCCCAAACACATCCAATCCAAATTTTGAGATAGCCATTTTGTTCGATATATCTAAAAAGTCCGGAAATTATGTTTTTGAGGATGCCACTCCCCCCGTAACCCTCAGGGCAAGGGTTGTAAGTTATGCCCTGGGGGCATATAACATTTTTTGTTATAGAAAGCGTTGTCTTAGAAAATTAGAAAAGGAATCATTCGATTGGAAATTGAAACGGCTAGTGCCCTTTTTAATAGTCGATTGTGATTGGAGGGCAAGTGAGCCCCCTCTCACGCCCACTATTTACCCAATCACATCTAATCAAAATTTTGAGATGGCCATTTTGTTAAAAAGTAGTTGAAAGGTCCGGAAATTATGTCTTTGAGGATGACAGCCCCCTTACAGCCCTCAGGGCAAGGGTGGTAAGTTATGCCCTGGGACATATAAGATTTTTATAGAAAGTGTTGTCGTAGAAACTTCAAAAAGGGCTCATTTGGTTGTAAATTGAAAGGTCTAGTGCCCTTTTTAATAGTCGGAAGTGATAGGAGGGCAATTAGCCCCCCTCTCACGCCCACCATTTCCCCAAACACATCTAGTCAAAATTTTGAGACAGCTATTTTCTTCAAAGTAGTTGAAAGTTCTGGAAATTATATCTCTGAAGATGACAACCCCCCCCCCCAGCTCTCAGGGCAAGGCTTGTAAGTTACGCCCTGGGGGCATATAAGGTTTTTATTGAAAGCGTTGTCGTAGAAACTTCAAAAAGGTTCATTTGATTGGAAATTAAAAGGGCTAGTGCCTGTCTTAATAGTTGAAAGTGATTGAAGAGCAGCTCCACATCCAATCAAAATTTTGAGATATTCATTTTGTTCAACATAGTTCAAAGTTCTGGAAATTAGGTCTTTGAGGATGACAACCCCGTCAAAGCCCTCAGGGCAAGGGTTGTGCCTCTGCAATTTATGCCCTGGGGGCATATAAGGTGTTTATAGAAAGTGTTGTCGTAGAAACTCAAAAAGCGCTCATTCGATTGGAAATTGAAAGGGCTAGTGCCCTTTTTAATAGTCGAAAGTGATTAGAAGGCTTGACATTTGTATAGTAAAGATCGATGTGGGTACAGTGTATTATTATTTTATTTCTTTTTTTGTTTTAGACCAGGGCACTTCGTATAGAAGGAGTTGTAGGAACTTCTAAAAGGGCTCATTTGACTGAACATAGAAAGGGCTAAAGCCCTTTTTAATAGTCGAAAGGGATTGGAGGGCAACTAGTCCCCATCCCACGACCACCCTCCCATTTGCCCATTATGTTAAAACTAATTGTTGCCTTAAGATTAAATCAAAATGCACTGTGTTAATGCGAATTCCCAATAAGGAATCTCAGCAGTATCCCAGGAACGAATGAGGGTATTATGTTCAAATTTCGGGGCTACTTCTGGTCTTAAAATTTAACCAACTCAAAATAGCGTAAGTGTATCCAAGCTATCAAAGAAAGTAAACATTTTTTTACGAATGGTATCAAGTTTTCTATTTCAGGTCAACTAGGAGGTATGAAACTAAATTAAACGCTACTATTTGTATACAAATGAATGTGCATTGTCAGTTTAATATACATATACTGATGTTTAGTAATCAAAATGTCAATATTATTTGACTTATTAAAGTTATAAAAGTAAAAACATTTATATTTTTTCAGTAAAGTGCAAATTTTGTTCTGGTCTTGGAACATAGGGGTTTTGATCCCTAGTTTTGTTAATTTCTGCTCGTTTTGAGTTTGACTTGGTTTTTTATTGCAATTTCTGTTCGTTTTGAGTTTCATTTATTTATCGATGCTGATTTATGGTAGTTTCACGGTTGGTAGATAATTTGATTTTATTTTTGCTCATTTTTGGTTTCTTTGGGCTCTTTACTTTTCTTTGAAAAACCTAATTTGTGGAAAAGTTTTTTTTAATTAATACATTAAAGTTATTAGTGCTATTTAAGAGAATAACACTGCTGTGGTTAAGGTAGGAAATGAGGTTAGCAGCTGGGCTTGTATTAAATCAGGAGGTAAGTAGGATTGTGTTCTATCCCCCTTTATATGGATTATTTTGATGGACTTTGTCTTAAGAAGCACAGGAAAGGCAATGGGAGATCAAGGAATTAAATGGGGAGGAAAATTAACGTTAAGAAGACTAAGTCACTAAGGCTAGGAATAATTGAAGATGAAAAGGTGATGTTGGGTAACGAAACAATTGATCAGGTGGGCAGCTTTACTTACCTTGGTAGTATTATTAGTAAAGACGGTGGGAACAGTGAAGATATCAAAAGTAGAATAGCCAAGGCTCAGGTTTTTTTTTCACAATTAATTAGCGTTTGGAAGAATAGGAAGTTCAGGCTGCAGATAATTTCTTACGGATTTTTTGGGTACCCGGTTTACTGACCGTATTTCAAACATTAGGCTGTACAAAACATGTGTTTCAATCCTGCTTTCTAGGGCTATAATGAAAGAAAGGTTGATATGGCTAGGGCACGTTCTGCGGGTGAAAGACGACAGATATCTGAAGATTGTCCTTATCGGTCAACCATCAGGGGCTAAGCAGAAAGCAGGTCGTCCCCGTCTGGGGTGGGATGATGTCAAAGAAAGATTTAAAGGAAATGGGAACCTCCAGGGAGGGTGTAAAGAGGGAGGCTTTGAATGGATTGGGATCGAGGAGGAGCGTGCATAGTTGTGTTGGCCTCAGGTGGCTTGGGGCTGCGGTGAGTTGTTAATAGTTGCAGTAATTATGTAATAATTCTTTTAAGATTGATGCCACTGCATTAGTCAGAGTTGATTGTGCTAGGCTTTGTTTGGCTTTAGTGGGTAATGATAAGTATGTTATGCTCAGAGTTATGAAAATATCAGTGGGCAAGGTTTTTTTTTGAAGAAACCCGTGGGTTTTTCTATATTTACTATACAGATCATTGTTTTATAAGATGACTTATCGCTAAGAATACAGATTACTCTTATGACTGTTGTATATGCCTTTAATTAATTTATATTTTCTTTTTAGATATTGCTGATCTTACTTATTGCATCACTACTTCGCTTTTATGCATCAACACCTTTCAGTTACCGAAGACGTCCATGGAATATTAGACGACAGGATGGAGAGGAGACTCAGCTGCAAAACAATCATTCTGAGGAAGATGTTTATGTAGAATATCTAAGATTCCTTTATCTAGCGTAGTCGTTTCAACTTACGTTTCCCCAGCAAAGCGTGTTTACTCACAGTTCTACCCTTCATAGAACTTTATAGAGATTCTTGTCATATTTTGACAAGTTAATTTATGTAGACCATGAATAGTATTTATACAAATGCACCTTAAAGTGTACATTCCAAAAATGAATCCCATAGGATTTTTTTCTGTCGGTTAAAACTTAATTAAACTGATTTTATTTAATCTAGCCTAATTAACATAGAAAATCGATCGAGTCAAATAAGAACATTCATGAAGTGGAAGAAAAACCCCAGGGAGCGTGGAGAGGGGAATAGGAACTATTAAACGACGATTCTGCTTGTTGGGGATCAATAATATTTTTATTAAGTACTTGGATTTATATGTCCCTTTTCCCGTTTGTACCTGTTAATCTTGTGATTTTTTTTTCTGCTTCTTTAAGTTATGAAGTTTTTAATTAGCATTATTTAATAAACTCTGTTTTTGACCAGTTTGAGCAAGCAATAGCAAGAATTATATGTACAATCCTGCCACCTATCGAGTGCCATTGTATTAGTGAAAATTTGGGCAGTCCAATTTTCGAGTCCTTGTGACATCTTAGCAATATATCCGCGTAAAATCACGAAACAGCTTAACTTCGAAGAGGCATTGACAGCTGTTTCAACGCGGGCAGTGGCATTTCAAGACAAAATAAAAACTGAATACAGAATACAGAAAATAGGTTACCTACCTTAGCTTTTTATGCTGAGTTATAAAGTCCGCCATTTTTAATATCTTCATAAGCTTCCGAATGTTGTATGGTAATTGGCTTTTAATTGAATTTCTTTTGTGTCTTATGAGTTGGGTCTGTTTTAGTGACGTTCTAATGCAAAGTTTTCATGTCTCAAGTGACTGGAATTCAGGTGTCACAACATGTCAATCGTAAATATCATTGAGCACTTCTTTTTCATCTGTGACTCCGCTTGAATTTCTGTAAACTTTAAATGAGATCTAAGCCTTCTTTCGGAGACCAAATAACCGAATATTCAAGAATTTAGAGGGTGCTAATGCAAAATTTTCGAATTTAGGTCGTATGATTGGACTCTTGTGCATTACTGTCATTATCAGGGCATTGATTTTAAGCTTGGGTAGTCCAGTTCTCGATTCCTTAGCAGAAAAAAGATTGTGCTGAATCATAAGTAAAGCTAAACTTGAATGAGGCGCTGCCAGATCTTTTGGCGCAAGTAATGCCTTCTCAAGATAGAACAGAAAGGGAATTTTAGAAAAGCCCAAATACAAAAAATAGCCCATCTGGCTTAGATTTGATATGGAGTTACTTATCATTTCCAATATTTCCAAAAGCTCCCAAGTACTATACGGTAATTGAATCATTATTCAAAATCTATCGAGTCATATGAATTTGATCTGTTTTAACAAAATATTTCCAAATCACAGGTGACCGAAGTCGTTTTATTGTTACCCCTAAATTAAGCCATCATGCAGAATCTAAACGAAGAACAGTCATGCAACTACAGCAGTAGACTGAGGTCAACTGCTCAGTAGTGATCTCCCCCAGGCCGCTCAGTGCGTTTCCAGCTGATGGATAGGTGGATAGGAGGGTACCTCAATGGGAGGTGTTGACCAAGGGGGTACCTTGTCTCCTGGGGTCTATAAAAGAACCTGGGGAACCCTCATCTGAGGGCCTTAAATACAGGCAGAGAAGAAGACCCTTTGAATATACACTAAGCAGGGGCCACCAATGTATGGACACGACCCGTAAGACACATGTCTTTTACAGGCAATGGGGTAAATTAAATGGTGAAGCAGAACACTATTG
This sequence comes from Artemia sp. Kazakhstan ARC1039, assembly GCA_029168905.1. NCBI lineage: Eukaryota > Metazoa > Arthropoda > Branchiopoda > Anostraca > Artemiidae > Artemia > Artemia sp. Kazakhstan ARC1039. The sequence continues at coordinate 2,718 of JAQQPU010023395.1, read as the reverse complement.
GGAGAAGATCCTCTATTGGAGAGCAAATGCAACAGGTTATAGGATCCAGATATAAGGACAACGGCCTTTGCAAAAGGCTGCCTCGATTCCTTCGGGGAACCCAGAAAACAATGGACCTTGCAGTCTACTTTATTCCCACTTGAGGAGTGGCTGCCCCTCAAGAAAATTAGTCTAGTAAACGACACATCTTTCGCACGGGATTCGAGCCACTGGATAATTGTTCTGGGCTTAGTATGTTTTGGTGGCGGTTTTGGGCTGAAAAATCTCTTGCTAGATAATTTATCTGCTATGGGTTGCCTCCCCGTAGTAGCATAATATTCGTAGGTGTGAATGTACAATTAGTCAGAGATTATAGGTTTGATATTGACTATGCAGGATTTCGACTCTTGTTCATAGAAGAGCATCGCCAAGTGCTGAAAAACGTGCTGTAACCAAGATGGGCCCAGGATTACAAAAGACCTCCTTTCAACTGGAGGTCCCAGGGACTTCTTCCCTTTCAGTTCTAAGGTGACTTAAGCGCTTCGGTGTACACCTGAGAAGATGCGGTTGTCTCCATGTTGCACTGGTTCTGGGACCACTGCTTCTCCAGAGGCCAAAATAATTTCAGGGATTTAAAGAATATGAAAATTGCAACTTAGAATACTACGACACTAAGCAACAAATTTTGTATCGATATTTTGATATAAGGAGTTTCAGAAGCTCATATCCCAGGGTTGGAAACATTGCATTAGGTGATATAATGCTTTTTAACTCAAGCAGGAAGGACAGGGCACACAGACAAGGAGTGGGGTTCATGACGAATAAGGAAGATGATAAGTCCTATTTAGGCTGGGAATGTATCAATAGTAGAAGACAAATAGCTCGTTTTATGATAAAAAATTGATGGATGCCATTCATTGTAGTATTTGCCCCTGTAGGACCAACTGGTTGAAATAGTACTGACTCTGATGAATTTTACTTACAGTTACAGGAACAAACATACAGGGTCCCAGGTAGAAATATGGTGTTTTACTAGGAAATTTTTACGCCCAGGTCGGTAGAAATAGGGATAGATGGTATTTTAGCCTAGGTATATATGGTAGACGAAAAGAGAACAGTAATGGCTACAGACTGCTGCAACTTAATGGGTATAACAATTCAATTATAACCAATACAGTATTTGTTCAGAAAATAGCCCATAAGATAAAATGGTGTTAAATTGATCGTAAGACAGCTAACTTTATTCATTATGTTGTTTTAAGTCCGAAGACTACCAGGATCATAACAAGATACTAGGGTATATAGGAGTGCTGTTATTGATGTTAAAAGTGCAGATTATCCTCTAATAGTGTCTAGGGTTTATTTAAAGCTAAAATTTAGGAAGGGTAACTACCTTTGTGGAATATATGATATGATAGAAACTAGAATAAGAATCTTAGAGAATCTTTCAAGGAACAGTTGAATACTACACTGGAAAGTTTCAAATTCGACACTTTGGAAGATGTATGGAATAATTTTAGGAAAACAGTTTTTGAAGTTACTGACGGTGTCTTAGGGAAGAAAGTTAAGAGTTCAGCTAGGTATATTAGCAAAAATGCTTTATGTTTAATAGAGAGGAAGAGGACCATGTATAGGAATAAAAATGTAAAGAAAGGGGAGGAAACATCAAAATACGAAGTAAGCAGGTGTGAAGGGGTGGCCATGGATTAAATTACTGAGGATCTAGTAGATGCAGCGAGACGACATAATAGTAAAATATCAAACTGACATATTAATAATTTGAGAGGGAATAGTCATTCTGGACTTATCTTAGTTAAAGATAGGAACGGGGTCACAACTTGCGATTAGGAAAGAGTTAAAGAGAGGCGGGCAGACCATCTCGAAAATTTACAAAAATGGGATAAAGTTACAGGAAGAGATATAGAGGAAAATGAAAACTTTATCACACCTTGGATGTGAAGGAAGATTTATTATATTTGGAAGAATTAGTGACAGTGCTAAAAGGATTGAAATATAATAAGGCTTAGGTGCTGATAGTGGTAAATGAGTTTCTTAAATATGGTGGCAATGAAGTTACAAATAAGCTACTGTAGATTATGAATATAATTTTTGAAAAAGGGGAATAAACAGCAATTTTAGGATACCTTAATTAAATCCTTGCATAAGAAAAAGGACAGAGTGAGTTTAGTAACTATAGAGACACTTCCCTGGTTTCTGCAGGTAGAAACTTACTTAGTGTCGTGAATTTCCTAGACTTGGAGATGCCGTAGACAAAGCTTATAGAGAATAATAGCAGGGATTTGGGAAAGCTAGAGGATGTATCGACCAAATTTTGATTCTTAGCCTAATAATTGAGAAGTGCCTTAGTCATCAAACACCTCCGTTTTATTGGTTATGAACAAGTAACCCATTCAGCTGATAGAAGAGCCTTAAAGAAGGTCTTATCCTTGTATGGAACCCCGGACAAACACACTAAAGTGATTATTGCTATGTACAAGAATGACACTGCTGCGGTTAGGGTAGGAAATGAGGTTAGTAGCTTCTATTGTTTTAAATTAGGAGTTAAGCAGGGTATTTTTCGACTTAACATCTTAAAATAGATTTTTTCCAAAAAGTAAAAAATGAATTATCTAGGAATCTCTATTTTGCTTATAGGAGTTTGTGTGTATATGTGTGTGTGTGTGTGTTTGTGTGTGTCTGTGTGTGTGTGTCTGTGTGTGTGTGTCTGTGTGTGTGTGT
>JAQQPU010023394.1:1496-13316 GCA_029168905.1 Artemia sp. Kazakhstan ARC1039 | reverse complement strand
TGTAAAATAGTTCAAAAAATTAAATCAACAAAAAAATTATCATGATAAGATGGCCCAATTTAAAAAAAATTCAAAATGTTTTAACAAAAAAAAAGAAGAGCAAATAAATTGAACTTTCCAAAAATAGATAAAATTAATAACAGATTAATTTTAGAAACAAGAAAAAAGATGAGGCTTAAGAACATCATCATAATCCTCGTTGTTCACGCAGCAGCCCAAGATATTGTAAAACATGGAGTGATATTTAAACATGAAAATTCGCTTTTAGCCAGCCATAATGCATGGAAAATCTTTATGAAATTGGATCCCAAACCATTTGAAACCTTATTTCAACAAGTAACGAGACTGGAGAAAAACACGAATGAACTCAAAGAATCGATATTTCAATTCCTAAGATCGGATAAAGGATTACAGGCCAGTAAAATGGTGCATAGTAAAGACAACAAAGAATTCCAAGTTCCAATAATCCCAAAACTGAAATCAAAATTCATAATAGATGATTTTGACAAAAAATGGCAGAAATAGACACGGCACTAGGAACCGGTACCAAAGAAAACAGAAAGAAAAGGTCAACGAATAACGTTGAACGCTTGTCGAAGGATCTTACTGCGATGAAACCCATAGAAAGTCCCAAACCATTGACTCCAAGGAAAGGAAAACTTTACGATGGAAATTACGCGATGTTAAATGAACTACCGAGCCTATGGACTTTTCTCAAGGAAGTATGGCAAAATCATGCTGAGAAAAATGTTACGAAGCAAATATTATCCAAACTCGCAAAGGAGAAAGACTACAGACAAATTATTAATCTAAAAGAGTTGAAATTTTCAAATACACAGCATGATAATAGGAACGAAAACCCTACCGAAAGGAAAGAAAAAGACACAAAAGCAACCATGCCTGTTTATGAAACATCAATAAGAGAAATACAATCTTCAATGTCAGAAACTACGACGAACACAGTCCCAGAATGAGCGCACTTAGTAAGCATTCACCTAAAAATTTGACCACACTGACTTATCTAAAACCAACAATAATAACAAAATGGACTTGGTCAGAAGGGCCCACGTTTACGCGCAACCAGCCGAAGTTCATATTTACTATAGGCCTAAGGGCAAGAACTCCAGTAAGACATACCGAGACACAAACAATAGAAGTACAAGCGGTTAAACCAAAAGAAAAGAAGAATAATTATGAGAAAGAGGAAGAAAATGACTACATACACAAGAAGTGTTGGACCATAGACGGCAAACATACATGTGCTAGACTAGCAATGACCGACGAGCCAGCAAAAGAAGATATTGAACCATTACCTGATCTAAACGAGAAAAACGCCCAAAAAGTGTCAACTCACCAAGCCTATACAGACAAAGATTACAAGCCTTGTTTGAACTATTTAATACAGAAATACAAAAATTAAAACAAAGTACGACGCGAATTTTTGAAGTATTTTTTCGAAGAAGCAAATATCGAAGATCCACAAGCCTAATTCCCATCATAGGAGAACTCGCCTCCCGCCTTTTTGGTTTAACAACGGAAGAGGACCTGAATATCCTAAGGGAAAATGTGAAGAAGTTAAATAATGCCATGAACATAACGTTACACGTCCAGAAAATACAAGCAACTATAGCTAACTACCAAAGAGATAAAGTCAAAATGATATCCAAGAAAATCTCAAAAACTGTAAATGTAATGAATTACTTAAGGAATGAAGTGGATCGTGTGGTGACAGATTCGAGCCTTACCATGGTATCACTCGATATAATTACCATGTCATTACTAAATCTAGCAACAGATCTTAGCACATTTAAGTTCGCATTATTTGCCCTCACGGGAGGAACCTTGTCATACGACCTGGTAGACCCTTCCAACTTAAAAAGCATCTTAGATGAAATAAAAACACACCTAACGTTTGGTTTACATTTACCTATAGAACCGGAAGTATCAAATTTATTCCTTTATTATACAAAGCTAAAAGTACATATCACGGAAATAAATGAACAATTATTCGCAGTAGTGACAATTCCATTGATAAACCAACAATCTATATATGACTTATACAAAATCTAGACCTTCCCTGCTAACATAAAGAAAACGAACTCATTTATGACTATCACACCTGAAGCTGACTATTTACTTGTTGATCAAGATAGACGAAAATATGCCCTAGCGAATCCCCAAGATTTAAAAGAGTGTGTGTCATTCAAAAACCTAGTTTGCCAACTTACGTTACCTATTTACAATGACAAGTCTGGATCTTGTATGTTAGATATATTCTTAAAAGACACGCAACAGGAAGAAATACCCAATTCGTGCGAAGCCTTAATAGGAAGTAATAAACGAGAGATATTCATACACCTTAGAAACGACCTTTGGTTATTTTCTGTTCCAAGAGAAACTGTTGGAACTTTATCTTGCTACAATAATACGGAGAAAATCGACCCAAGTTACAGGACCGAATTACTACTACAAGATGTGGGTACGATAACCATAAAACAAGGATGTAGACTGGTAACTAAAGAATCAACAGTTCAAACGCCGTTAATTACCACAAGCACAAATATAATAAGTCCTAAAATAATCAATTTTAAAGCAATCAACCTATCGTATACTATTCCCAATATAGAGAGCGAGGAAATGAAAACCTCGATATGGTCCAAAATAGAAAAGAACAAAGGAGCGTTGCCACTTATAAAAATAAGAGAAGCAATAGACTCCCAGATTCCCCTATTTACCAATGAAGACCAGAGATTAACGTACGTAGATGAGAGATACGGATTGTTCTCAACCAATTTTTTGTGGAACATACTACTGACTGTAAGTGTCGTATTCGCGATTTCCTTAACTATAAGAGCCTTACTGAATTTCGATTATGGACGAATTTTGAGAATAAGAAGGCAAATCCCAAAGGAAGACCACGGGGAAGTGGCAGAAATGCAAAATTTAAACCCAGAACCCCATGAAATCGCCTAAGCCAAGAAAAAGGGATGACATTAGAAGACGAGTGGGTATATAGGTCTCCATTCGTCCTTACTATGTCTATCTCCCTCCATGTAGTATCGTTTACGTAAAACCGTTTGGCTATGACGCTACAACATGCGTTTCTTAAACAGCACGGACTTGCGTGAACAGTGCAGGCATGAAATGTGTTGTAAAGTAGACCTCAAAATTTAATAATGTAGCGTAAAATTTGTTTAAACGATTGTTTTAAATTTATGTAAAAGTAATTAGATGCTAAAGAAACTTAAATAAAGTGTATTTAATAGTGTATGCTAAGGAGCATAATGAGAAACCTTGCTTCATAAAAAATAATCGCTTATATCATTATTATATCATGATAACCTAGAAAAAATTTCTATGTTTTTGAAGTTCCAAGGGAAGCCTCATAAGTGTTTCCACATATGTAATAAAAATGTCATTTCGTTAAAAATCAATGTGTGTGTATATAATAATGTCAGTGCATTTAAGTTGCCTTATAGAGTAAAATGTACCCAATTGATACATGACCTACTTGTGTCGTGAATACTCATCTTAAAGAACATGTAATTCTGCCGAGTTATTTTATTTCAGGAATTGGAACGGCATGTCAAATACTAATCAGGCCAATGCATAAACCAGTGCAAGTATATCCCAGTAACACCTATTTTCATCACGCCTCGACCAACGAAGAGTACTCGCCATAAAGCCCAAGGAAATCTCATCCAAGCTTCGCCCACCAAATTACGGATACATTTCGATCAAGGAAACGATGATCGTTCAACGAAGAATAATTTCTTCAATCACAAATCATATTGTGTATCAGGTAACAAGTCTCAGTATCCAGTACTTTATAAGCATAACAATCCTGAGAATCCAATTATCAAACATAAAATGTAAATGAATATATCATCCTTAACAATAAGATTGATGAACCCAATTTAACATACCTAAGGTGTTGAAGAACACAATTCAGCAGAATTTTTACATGTCGACGATTCACATGTCAAAATCCCTTCGACCATTTCTCTATTATGAGACTACAGAGACAATAGAAATACTACTGTAAATATTACGAGATAAAATTTGACAAGGACTTGGAAACTTGAATCGTTTGTTAAATTCAAGTTCGTTGAATGTTACAATAGCAATCACAGTGAATGACCCCTAAGTGAGAATGTACTCCTACCACAAATCAAAGACAGTATGTTAAAGGAGTTACTAAAGTTTGATGTTGACCCACTCCAAATTCAAACATCATTCCCCTACGATTCACTAAGGAATCACCATATAAGTTAATGAAAACAAGCCGTGCACGAACAATTTCATGAACTACAATATTTAAGAGCACGAAGGAACAGTATTACACGACAATTACATTCTCTACGTAATTGAAGATAACCCAAAGACGATACGCTATATCCCGTTGTCTTCAAATAATCAACATTTCTGTCATCAACATAATTCCAGTGCTCAAAACTTTAACAACAAAGCACCCTACAAGACATTTAAAAACAACAGGTGAGAACGAACCCTAATGGTGAAATTCTACGCACCTGCAATCAGAAACTTAATAATTAGAAAAATCATTTCGTCTGAGATGAACGCATCTATAATGTGATACTAACCTGCGAAGAAACTATAAATGAAGTATCTTAAAAATTCTGTTTCAACAAGACTAGAGAAGGACCATAATTTGCAGCAGAAAAAGCGAGTATACTAAAGGACACGTATAGTGGTAAAATAGGTGTGAACTTATATCACGTTTTATTAACTTTGATAATTCAACGATATTGATATTATATTATTGGTGTTTACATAACAAACAACCCCAGTGAAAGTGTTTCTATTGCCAGTGAAAATGGTAATCTAATAGTGAGTGTTATAAATTATTCATGTATGTATCACTATATATTTAGGTAGAATTATGTGTAGTATTGTCATATTATTCGTTTAATTTAGCATAAGACAGGAAACATAGTTATTCCGTAGCTAGCATAAGATAGAAAAAATTTAAAGATAATCTTGAAAAAAAAATTTTTTTTTAGTAGTAATAGAATAAGCTCAAGCTTACCAAATATTGTTAGAAATAAAGGAATTATCACTGTTAGATGTAGAAAAAAAAAGACCCTTGGTGTAAGTAGCTATCTTAGTCCGATAGAGGAACTTAGCAGACTATATGAATTAAAATAAGAAAAGTAATATAGAAAGAATTTCAATCACTTCTGATAGACAAATTTCAAAATAATTTAAAACCTAAGGGCAAGCAAATACTAATGACGGGACGTCATTCAAAAACGGGATGGGTAGTATGTACCATGTACAATATATACCCTAAATATGGAAAATTTATTCCAATTACATTTCCGATGTAAAGCAAACTTCCTTAATCAAGTTTGAAATTCCGTTGTAAACTCTCATTTATTTATCAGCCAAATATCCCTTTAAAGCCAGAGATGATTAATTCAGAAGTACTTCACGGAAGTTTGTAAAACTTTTGTTTTGGAAACAAAAGACTCTTGAACATTCCCAGACGCAATCGACAGATTTCAAAGGCGAAAAACTGCGGGTTTTTGCATGCACCAAACTAATGACAAGAATTGAAATTTAGCGGAAGTATTCTTGAAAAAACAATGTGGGACATTGTTTGAAACTTAGTTTGGTAGTTTTTAGAAGCACTCTCAGGAATGCGTATGTTTAATGATAAGAATTTTACAAATAAACTATTGGGTAGTTTGTCAACATAATAGTCTGATTTTGTCAGGATAAGGGTAAAATGGCGGGCCCTCCGAAAGGAGATGAGCCAATTGCAAAACAGTGATTAATGCTCAGAATCAGAGTTCACGTTATATAGTAGTGAAGAAGTGTTTTTCGGATGATTATGTTATTATCATTCCTGTATTGAACATTCTTGTATTGATTCTTGCATTTTGAAGTTCGATGCTGTATGATTAATCATGTAAGTCTATTAAACCTATTACTTCTCTAATTTTTTACAGTTTCATTTTATATGTACGTATCTAGCTTTCAAGAGTAGCCATCTAGTTCGAATGCTGTCTATTGGTACGCTCCTAAGGTATCTGATAACTTTATGAAGAATGATTACGGGACTTATTTGACAAGCTCCCTATTTCAAACTCCCCCCATAACATTTGGTGCAGTTTAAATGCCACATTTGGCAGAGTCAAAAGGTAACATCTGGCACGGTCGTAATTTCGGATTGAAGCCTCTCTGACCAAGTTGGTCACTTCACAAGGAAAGTCAAATTCATTAGTTAACCTATTTTTATTTCTCCCAATAGGGAGTGGCGCGGTCCATAACACCACAAGTCTGCAAAAGCTTATGGTTTTCCACATGACAAAAATTTTGGTAGATCTTTGGTAGCTGGGAAAAAGATCTTGATTTCAACAGACTATGTTCGCATAATACTGTAATTGGGAAGGTACAAACTTCATAGTGGGGAAGTTGGGCAAACGGAGAGAGGGAAGTGGAGTGGCTTTGGGCTCAGATAACCAATTGGAGGGGAGAGGGCGACCCACACCCCATTTTGAGTTTTTAGTATTTGCATTTAAAAAATCAGAGATTAAGAAAAAACTAAATTTCCAATAAAACATTTTCCAGTTCTTACAGCATTGAAAATTAAAATAAAATTACGGTAAAATAAAATCTTAAACTGATGGATCTTTTGACAATTAATATCATTATGTATCCAATATTCACTTTGATTTTGTTTATAATTTCCAAGACTATTCAAGACAGATATAGTTTTCAGTAAAGCGCCAATGACGAAGAAGTTTTTAGACTCTTACAGTGAACCGACCATTTTATTGTACCTCCCCACCCCGGAAAATCCTTGTGTACCTTCCCCTTCCAAAAAATCCTGTCTTCTTGGGCTATTTGCCACATATGCAACTACGTCACGATTAAAAGTGTCAGTACTATCGGGCAACTTCTTAGCTGCATATGCAGAACAGAGAGCAAGGGAACAGCTAGTACATCCTAGCACAAACAAGTCTGGTACATATTCTTATAACAGTACACCAAGACCTTTTTGATGTCCAGTGTTAACACAGGTATTGTCAAAGCCAATCGCCATCAAATTTTGCAAAGGTATTCCTAGGATTTCCAAATATCCAAGTATTAGACGTTTTTGCCCTTCTGAACTCGCATCATTTACTGGCATATGCCTCAGAAAGTCTTCTCGCACTGTATCTTTGGAGTCTTTGCACTTTGCTATAAGGACCAAGACCTTCTGCCGAAATTTATCGGTCGATTCGTCAACTATTAAATAGATATGAACTTTCTTAAATAGATATGAACGTTCACAAGGAAGCACATCTTTTTCTGCAGGGGCTATGACGTGTCTAATTATCCCGCTAGTTTTAGTTCTGCCCTGATTGAGTCTCCAAAAGTATTTTTCATGAATGGGATTAGTGTCTATTTTTGTTATGGGAATGTCTTCCAAGACAATCCATGAAGTAAGCTTCAAGCTTTCTTGAATTATAGACTTAGCATGTAATTTTTTGGGAAGGTCTTCATACTGCAGCATTGATGTCTAATTGTCCTGAACCCTTCTCTTATGGAAGTTTGTTCGAAGATGGCGCCTCACGTTTGCCACACATCCAATTGTGTCTTTATGACACACTTCACAGTAAGCTAAGTCCTGGCATGATTTAAAAAGCGATCAGAAATTAAATAAAGAAACAAGTTTTCTCAATTGAAACAAAGGAGCAGCATTAAAACTTCAACCGAACAAAAACCACAACATACATGAAGGGGGTTGCCTGCTAATCAGAACCTCATTCTTTACGCTAAAGTTTGAACTTTGTCCCAATTCTTTAAAAATACCAATGAAACACAAGGGTCGTTTAAGTAGAACAATAAGAAGCTTTTTTAAAAGTGAAAACTTTAGAGTGAAGAGCAAGGTGTTGGGAAGGGCACGACCCTCTTAAAATACCTAGTAACTTCTGTTCATTTAAATTTTTAATGCTCCTCCTTACTTTCAGTTGAAAAAACTTGATGTTTTTTTAATAGTGTTGAAAAATCAAGGCTGAAATAAATATGCTAAAAAGGAAAAAGGCTTGGGCAGAAATACTAGGCACCCTTTTTCTCCGTGTCTAGTACAAAATTACTTGCTTACTGTATAAGCTCTCGGGAATGTTAAAAGGGGTGATTAGCCTATGCTACAATCAGCTTTGCTTAAAATTGGGAATATAAGCACTTAGTAATTCTACCAAGCCTTGTCCATAAGCACAGCTTGGCAAAGACAAAGATGTTTTAAATTCAGTTCTACTTCAAAATGGACGTGGGTGATTTTAATACACGGCCACAGTTTGCCCCCCTCCCCCAACTGCAATTTTGAGTCTTCAAAAAACTTATCAAACCTAGGATAGTCCCGCATAATTCAAGCATCCACAGAAAAGGATCATTTTTTTAAGTATACATGTCTTTTTGGTACTATATTGCTCATTTTTTGGTAAATACTGAGCAGTTCATATTATTGACCTATGAATAAAGTAAAGATACCACTCGTTGCCTTTTCTTATGTTCTTTCTAAATATGCTAATTGCTTTTGGCGTAAATTCTCTTTAATCCCAACCCCTATGGTATATATTTACTCATTAGGAGGGGGGCTTGTAAACATCATTTCCGACGCAAAGGAATGTTAAATTTGGATTCAGGATGCAATTCTAACTATAGAGGTAAGTTTGAATTGTGCTCCCACCCCCACCCCAATATGCAAATATAAACCCTGAATTGGTATAGTTGGGTGGCGTGAAGTGAATTTGCGCCAAAAACGACTATTATATTTGGAAAGAGCATAAAAAAAGGCATTGAGTGGTATGTTCACTTTATTCATAGGTCAAAAATATGAACTGCTCAATATTTGCCCATTTTCATTGTCATTTTCAATTGACTCGAATATTTTTGGCCCTGGATTCAATTCTGAAAGTGTCATTGAGCTAACTCAACTGCTTTCCAAGATTGCAAGAAGTGTCTAAAGTCTAAATTAAAATTTTAGCCTACCCCATATTTTCCTAATTTACCCTTTTATATCATTGTTTGATAGTATTGGTTACATCCAAAGCAAATTCTTGGACCCCTGGCTGGTAGGATGTTTAATTTAGAAAAAATGGCTGTCACAAGAAGATATAGATCATTAGCGATTTAAAATGGTGCAGAGGCCTAAAGTCTTTGCAGAATTTTAACAGTTTGGGATTAGACTTTAGTAGGTTTATTTTGGTTGTTGCTTCTATATCGCCTTGCTTCGTGTTTCATACCCACTTTTCCATTTCCATGAAGAACAGTTGTGCCCATTAGCTTTCAACTTCCTTCTATAAAACTTGATTTGAATTTACCACGTTTTCACTGGTTATCTATGCTTTGATCTACTTCTTGGTAAATGGTTGAAAAAACGAGAAAGACACCTGGGGGACGGCCCAGGCATATATAACAGAGATCATACTGGCTAGATGTTCTGTCTTTTGCACTTAAATAATAAATTTTTTTTCGCTTAATACTTTTTCTATCATCATTTCATAAAAGTGTGCAAAAAAGAGCGGAAAGAGCATATAATGAGCAAAAAGAGTGCAAATCCGGTCCGTGGTGTGAGAGAGTGCAATGAAAAAAAGAGTGCATTTCACACGAAAATTTGCAAGTTGGCAACCCTGGTACCAGGCTGGAAACATGCTGGGTGACCGCCACAACCAAATAAAAATCACCAGTTTTCCCCCAAGAAAATCACCAGAAATCACCAGATCTTTAACCAAGAAAATCACCAGAAATAAAAAAACACCAGAAATCGGTGGTTAATAATGATAAGTTTTACACTAAAAAGACACGATGGCCACTCTAGCTAAGACATCATGTTTTTCAAAGGCTGTCAATGAAGGAAGAGAATTTATTTCTAAATACGGAATTCCAGGCAAAGACATAAATTGTTACCTAAAACCCTGTTACTGGTCATGAAGAGCCTTTTTATTCATTTAGCTACTATTATACTTTTCTTTGTCTTTACTTTGCTACATCCCCTGATTAATTTTACTATCAGATTCATTGATAAAACTTTTTTTGGCTTCATATAACGTATATTCCATCAAAGCTAAGGGTAAAGTCTGTCAACTACGTGACCTCAACTTAATTTTTTTTTTTAAATAAATAGTCTCCTTCCTATTATAAATACCTATCGTTCGAAATACAAAAAACAGAAAACACAAGAATTTATAAGTGCTATTTTTTCCAGTGTTTATTAATATATAATTGACACAAAATTTAGTTAAACCATCCAAAGCCACGCCGCCAAATCGGCCAACTAGTCTTAGTTCTTGCAGTGTTTATTACTAGCCAAAACATTTTGCAACTTTCCCCAGATCCACCATTCTGTAATCCAGTCCCATAATTTACTTGCAGATTCCACTGCTTTATCCATTACTTCCATTGAATCTACTATCTGTCCAATCCTCTTCACGGTTTTGAATGGTGCACCTGCGGCAAAGACTGTAAAAAAAACATTAATGCAGATCTGCATATTAAACTGTCTGCCTGATTTATATTAATCTCTTTACTTTTTGAAGGGTACGTATTTGATTCTTATTTTAATTAATTAAAAAAAATTCAAATATAAGTTTTTCAGAGAAAAGTAAAAGGCTGTTTTAAACATAAGCTCAGTAGGTACAAATACCTTTTAAAATCAAACAGTTCGTGGTAACAAACTGTAAGTAAGGAGCGACTCGGCTCAATGGTAACTAAAATTTTCCAAAATGGGATTTTGATACCCATAGATACATCAAACGTATCAGATTTTAAGTCTGATTTCAAATCGATAAAATAAAAGTTCAAAATAGGGATAAAATCCTTATTAATAGACAGTGTATTGAAAATTCACAAAAAAATACCAGATATTTCGGTCACATATACAGTGACCGTCATCAGTAGTAAAACTAAACTAAAACAATTTAAAACAAAAGTTTATATACAAAATAAAATAAAACTACATATTGTATAAATCTTTAATTCTTTTCAAAGCAAAGGCGGAAGCTAGCCTCTTTGACCTTCTTGGATTCGGTTGTTTAGCGTTCAATGTCATATTTTAATAAATGCCATACCTGTATCTTGATTCAAAGCAATATTCTTGAATAAGATTTTCTTTATTTAAGAGTTTCATGAAAATTTTTCTTTAAACCTCGATCCACAGAAATCAAAGAGAGATTCTCGAACAAAATAAAATGGTCTGGAAAATTAAAAATATGTTCTGAAAGGGCTGAAGTAAAATCTTCAGACTTAAAAACTTGCTTTTAAGCCAAAGAAATAGAATCTTTATGTTGTAATAGTCTCATTTCCAAACTCTGGTTAGTACGTTCTACATATGAGCTTCGGCAAGTACATGGGATCTGATGAACCCCACTTTGTTGCCCCAGTGAAGTTAGATCCTTCCCAGAATTTAGAAAACTACCCAAAGTATTATTACTCTTTAAAGCTACCCTTAGACCATTGCTTTGTAAAATTCTTTTAAGTTTTTCACTTAACTCAGGTACATATGATAAGGAACAAAAAAAGCATCCTTCTCCCAAGCTGTCTCCAAGACTTCCATAAAAATCTCTAGAAACCTTTTTCTTCTTTTTGAAAAAGTCTGGTTAATTAACCATTCTGGATACATGTTGCTTATTAATATTTTCCTTGGAAAAACAACTCCTCCTCAACAAACTTGGAGAGCAAATACTAAGGATCCGATCAGTTAAAGAAATGATCAAACCAATTTTCACTTGGCGACCGTGACCGGAACTATGAGACAGAATCTGTTGTTATTTGTCGGTTTTCTGTAAATTTTAAAATTCAGACTATTTT
>JAQQPU010023393.1:0-12912 GCA_029168905.1 Artemia sp. Kazakhstan ARC1039 | reverse complement strand
CCTAAGATTAAAGAAGCCTTAATGTTTCTTAATTCCCCCTTCGTGAATCAATAATTCCCCCATCGATTATGTATATCACCCCTCATGTCATTACACGTGGCCAAACAACAACAGATCGATTGACCTTGACACCCCCATTAGACTCAATCGATAATCCTTGAATAAATTATGTCCCGTCAGCATTAAACTAAATTGTAGAGGGCAGCAGGGGTGGGCAATGGGAGTATAAGATAGCTTTCTACTAAGGAGAGCCTGATTGGACGAGAAGCATAAAAACAATGGAGTATACCTTCTTGTAAGGTTATGAAGACCTACTGACTGAGAAATACTAGCTTGGCTTCATGCTTTTGATAATCTTTGAATTAAGAATTATATCTTTTTCAGAAATGACGGTCAGTGATTGGCTATAAGTTATCGACAAAGGCAATTATACAGAGCCAAATGTAAGATCTGTAGTAGAACCTTTTTGGAGGTATATGATAATGTATTTACTTTTACTGTTTAAATTCCTTATTGATTTGTCGTCAGTTGAATAAGTAAATCTATTTGTCGATAAAATATAGACTTGTGTACTGTTTACAAAATAGACCAAATATTATTTAGTTATTGTGCTATTAGTGATTCGCAGTGAGCCACTGAAATAAGCATTGGTATAGCCTTGCGAGGGATCGATTATAGAGCCGCGTGGGTTGTATACGATGATGTGTTAGCTTTATTCTTTTTTTTGTTTGTGGTTGTATTTTTATTTCTTGATTAAATCTATGTATCTATCTATAGGTGAAATATAATTTTGTGTGCTGTTTACCAAACATAAACTGCTCTATATAACTACACACTATCTCTTATGGATGTTTTGTTTTATATATTTGAACAAATGCCATCCCCATGTAAAAATTAAATGTCTAGTTGCGGCTTTTCACTTAAGTTATGATGCACCCTTTTTGTTTAAGGGTGTCTGGGTGGGTGTCGTAGGATCTTCCCAGCCCTATAGTGATTATACAGTTTGATGGTAATTTATATAAACACATTGTTGGCATTCCTATGGGTGGTAATGCTAGCCCATTTATAGCGGACTTGTTTTTAAGTATAAACACAAACAATATTAAGTATAAACACACAAATAAAAATAGCCCAAGTAATGTAAAATATTACCTTTCAAATAATAAAAGATATCTGGTTGACCTCTTAGTAATAAATTGCGCGGAATCTATTGAATTTCAAAAAAAAAATATCCACAAGAGTTAATTCTGGAGCCTAGCTATGGGACAGGACACTCTGATCATTTCTTAGATTTAAATATTAATATTTCAGATAATAATGAATTAATTTTTAAAATATATAATAAAACGGATGATTTTAATTTTCAAGTAATTAATTTTCCATTCCTCGAAATTAATAGTACATTCAAATATTCCTTATTCAGCTTATTATTCCCAATTATTTAGGTATGCAAGAATTTGCAGCAATTACAGAGATTTTAAAAATAGATGTAAAACGCTTAGCAAAAACTGGTCTTAAGAGGTTTTTCTGCCAATAAAATTAATTTGCAATTTAAAAAACTTAGTTTTCTGTATCATGAAATTTTAGGTAAATATACAAACAATTATAAAGAAATACTGAAAGATATTTTAATAAAATTTCTCTTTCACTTTTCTTTTTTGGAATTTTGTATTTGTACATTGTTTCCAAACCAGCTTGAAGGACTTGAAGTATTTAATTGTTTCAGAATTGTTTTTGCGTTTCACTGACCCATGGGATTTCGTTAAAGATAGAACCAATCTTATTTTGTGTGTATTTTTTGAATAGTTTTACTAGTATGCATGTATTTCACAAGTTTTACCTAACATAGGGATACCATAAAGATCTTATGGTAGACGCTCCACTGTGCCGGGCAAAGAAAGTAAAGTGTCGAAACTCGTTAGGGCAGGTGGTATTTTTCTGATTAGTCCTAATGAAAGGTTACTACTTGAAAATATTTCGTTAGATTTAAGGTGCTTTTGCTTGTAAACTTACAACGACTTACATTTATTGATGACGACTTTGCATGGATTTGAACATTTCGATTTGATCGAGGGTTTGGTTATACTGTTTTGTCTTAGGTAATTGGATAGATGAGTAACGTTAAAACCTCGTTCAAGTGAGTATTTATCTCAATTGCTGGATTAGGATGACAGTTCTTTTCTTCTTCTCTCTCTTTTTTTCCTTTTTTTTTAGCCAAATAATTACCTCTAAAACATTATTTATAAGTTTATTTAATAAGGGAAGTGATTTTTTCTTTTTAATATTTTTTTCTTAGAAAGCGGAATTTGGGAAGGATCTTAAAAAAGCTTTGAGGCATTATTTCTGGGCTATAGACAAAATGGATACTCCCTTTTGTTTTGGGCACGAGGATATGTAACTCCATTGTTTGTCTCGTTGAAACTACAAACATTTTTCCAGGTAATTGAACTGAACTACGAAGATAACGATGGAAAGGTTCACGAGCCGGTGCAGGGATCGAAAGGATGGTACATTTCAGAACATTGCTTATGGGACTGAAAGTTTTGTGAGCTCAGTGCTTATTTTAGTTTTTCTAACTCATATATTAATTAGAGTGACAATCAGTGTACATTTATTGTGGATTCAAATTTTGTATGTAAAGTAAAAGTTAAATTAATATAATTATATTAAATTAATAATTAAACAATCGTTAATTTTATGTTAATTTTTGGTTCGAAAGAAGTAAAAAGAACTGTTTGCCATAATATAGGATTACAAACATTACCAGATATGCTTTAAATTTCAATAGGTTCGTTCTAGTTCGACACCATTGCGTTTTATTTTAAAAACGGCCTTTTTGAGTTACCTGTCAGATTTTTCGTTGTGCAAGTTCATGCAGCATGACAGTTCAGGGACAGTGTTTTTGAAAAAGGCCTTTGTAAAATGCGTCTGGAAATGATTTTACACCCAACAGTTGATAGTCCAGTTGTGTTGCTTATTAATAATAATTTAAAACACTTTCCACAAAATAAGTTTTTCAAAGCAAAATAAAGAGCTCCATTAAGCCAACAATTAGCAAAAATAGAGTCAAATAATCTTCCAAGCGCAATACAAATCACTATCAATAAATAAACAAAACTCAAACTGAACAGGAATTAAAGAAAATAGGCAAGTAAAACTCCAAACAAGCAAATATTAACATGAGTAGTTCAGAAATAAAAAAAAAATTTCTTATCAGATTCAAACGCTTAATAGCCCAAGCATATGCGACTCAAATTTCACTTTAGAGTGCTAACGTGTATCTGATGAAATAATTTAAGTCCAGTTTCAGAATTCCTATATTTCTTTCTTGAAGTCAACTCTTGGATACACAATACGGAAATTTCATTCAAGAAATTATGAAAATATTTGTAAGTAAGTAACAAACTCTTTATTGATTTCACCTCTTGGATATACAGTACAGATACTTCATTCAAGAAATTATGAAAAAATCGCAAGTAAGTAACTTTTTTTCTCTTTATCACAAACAATTTTCACTTAGCTACACGATGTAGAAATTTAATTCAAGAAATTATGAAAAAATTCTGAGTAAGTAACAATTTCTTTCTTGAAGTCAACTCTTGGATACACAATACAGAAATTTCATTCAAGAAATTATAAAAATATTTGTAAGTAAGTAACAAGCTCTTTATTGATTTCACCTCTTGAATATACAACACAGATACTTCATTCAAGAAACGTGACACGTTTCTTGAATGAAGTATCTGTGACAATGCTTTTCAAAATGTTCTTATTTGGAACTCTGTCAGTTAACACTAAGAAATGTTTACCTATATGCATAGGGATAGTCAATCTCTTTGAAAAACCATACCAGACTATACCCATCAAACCAGACTATACCCATCAAACCAGACTATACTCACCAAACCAGACTGTACCCATCAAACCAGATTATACCCACCAAACCAGATTATACCCACCTAACCAGATTATACCCACCTAACGTCTTCCTCTAGCTTCTATAGAACAGCATTGAAATTGCTATATGTCCCAGCAAATAACATGGTAATTGCTATATGTCCCAGCAAATAACATGGTAATTGCTATATGTCTCCGCAAAGTATAAGGTTGATTACTACTTACTACCACTGCTACTACTACTAATACTACTACTACTACTACTACTACTACTACTCCTACTACTACTACTACTATTACTACTACTACTACTACTACTACTACTACTACTACTACTACTACTTCTACTACTGCTACTACTAAGAACTTACTTCAGCACCAATCCGTCTGAGGCCAACAAAGCTACGCACGCTCTTCCTCCATTCCAATTTATTCAAAGCATTTCTCTTTACACCCTCCCAACAAGTTCCCATTTTTCTTAAATATTTCCTTAGAAAATTCTCCACCCCATTTGGAGACGGCCTCCTTTTTGTTTGGCCCTTGCTGGATAGCCAACAAGGACGATCTTTTGCAATCTGTCATACTTCATCTGTCTAACGTAAACTAGCCATCTCAAAATTTCTCTCATTGTAGCCAACAGTTTATATAATATACCAGTAAGTTTTACCGCAGATGATTTCTGGCTCTTCATTCTCGGTGCGAACAAAAAGCTCCTCCCACTTATTTCTGCACATATTGTCCACTTATTGGTTGAGCCGGCCAAGTGGTTTTGTCAGTACTTGTTCCGTAGGTGATTATTCTTTGTCTACCCGTGAAAAGATCTAATGCTGCATATGTTTATATCTGCAAAAACGTTCTCTGGAGCACTCGCACCTCGGTTCGGGTTTAAATAATGGGTGAGATAGGGAAAGATCATACCAGATAATTATATAAACTGTGTTATAGCCCTAGAAAGCGTGATGGGACCATGGTTGCCAGCTTTTTACCCCATGAATGTCCATCTTGAAATCTAAGAAACTGAGCATCAAAAATGTGTTATTTTTAGCTAGAATCTCCATCTTGAAATCTAAGAAACTAGTGGTTATTTTTTCTTACTAGTTGTATTTTTGATCAAAAGACGCTTTTTAAACCTCTTTCGAAGCGGTTAGTTAACGTTAAATATAATAAAAACGAAAAAAATCCATATAAAACGCCTAAGCGTGAAAGCACGAAACTCGTATAAACATATAAATCCCTTACTTTGGAGAAAATCCTTTACTAGATGTAAATCCTTTACATCTCTGGCAAAACCTGGATTATCATAAAAGAAACAAAGAAAAAAAAATGCCGACTTTAGCGAACAGTGACAATTTTTTTTTACCAAAAAATATACCCAACTAGGAAATGCTTCGTTTTATGTCATAGAATTACGAATTGTGTCCCTTTTTTGCCCTTTTATGTCCGAAATTTCTAAAATGTGTTTTTTGCCTTTTTATATCAGTGTGTCCTGTCTCATGGGAATGTGTCCTTTAGGCATAAATTTTGTCCCGTTGGCACCCTGGATTGGACCGAATTTTTCGTACAGCTTACTGTTTGCCATACGGTCAGTCAGTCGGGTACCCACAACGATCCATAGGCAATTTCTCTGGAATACCTCTAGTAAATCCCCCTCCATTTTTTCGGAGTGCCCACGCTTCAGATATACGTACTTGACCACTGCCATCGCTGTAGCTTCCAATGTTTTAATCTTGGTTTGCAGACTTATGTTTCTATTCTTTCAGTCTTTTTTCAACTGTCGACAAACACCCTGGGCCTTGGCTGTTCTACATTGAACATCTTCTCTGTACCCACCGTCTATACTAAAAATTAATTAAAAAAATTTCAACAAAATAAGTTTTCCAAAGAAAAGCAAAGAACTCCTTAAACAAAAAATGAGATAAACTAAAATCAAATCTACCAAGTGGAAAACTACCACAAATCAGCATCGATAAATAAATGAAACCCAAAACGAACAGAAATTAACAATAATTAACCGAGTCAAACTCAAAACGAGCAGAAAATAACATAATTTGGGCGCAAAACGCCTATGCCTTCCCAAGGCCAGAACAAAATTTGCACTTTACTGAAAAAATGTAAATGGGGTTAGCTTAGTTTCATACCTCCTCTAGTTGACCTGGAATGGAAAACTTGATACCATTCGCAAAAAAATCTATTTACTTTCTTTGATAGCTAGGATACACTTACACTATTTTGATTTGGTTAAATTTTAAGAGCAGAATTAGCCCCAAAATTTTGAACATAATACCCTCAGTCGTTCTTGGGATACTGCTGAGACGCCTTATTGGGAATTAGCATTATCACAGTGCATTTTGATTTAATCGTAAGCAAACATTTAGTTTTTAAAAATAATGGGCAAATTGGAGGGTGGGCGTTGAAGGGTGGGTGTGGGAGGGTGGGAATAGAAGGGGGAGTAGTTGCCCTCAAATCACTTTTGACTATTAAAAAGGACATCAGCTCTTTCTATTTTCAATTGAATGAGCACTTTTCGAAGTTCCCGCGACAACTCCTTCGATACGAAGCGCCCTGGTCTAATCAACAACAACAACAAAAAATAGTACATTATACCCACATCGATGTTTACTATAAAAATGTCAAGCCTTCCAATCACTTTTGACTATTAAGAAGGGCACTAGGCCTTTCGATTTCCAAACGAATGAGCCCTTTTGGAAACGACAACGATTTCTATAAACACCTTATATGCCCCCGAGGCATAAATTTTAACCATTACTCTGAGGTCTGTTAGGGTGGTTGTCATCCTCTAACACCGAATTTCCAGAACTTGCAACTACGTTAAAAAAATTGCTATCTCAAAATTTTGATTGGATGTGTTTGGGGAAAAGGTGGGCATGAGAGGGGCGGTAGTCCTTCTCAAAGACCTAATTTCCAGAACTTTCTACTACGTTGAACAAAATGGCTATCAGAAAATTTTGATTGGATGTGTTTGGAGGAATGGTGAGCGTGAGAGGGGGGTTAGTTACCGTCCAATCACTTTCGACTCTTACAAAGGGCACTAGCCCTTTGAATTTACAATCGAATGAGCCTTTTTTGGAGTTTCTACAAAAACACCTTCTATAAAAACCTTATATGCCCCCAGGGCATAACTTAATACCCTTGCTCTGAAGGTTGTGGGGGAGTAGTGAGCTAGTATAAGATTGAAATGGGACAAGAACCGGGACAAATCTATGTATTGATTGAAACAGGATAAGATAATAGTGTATACAATATGCAGCGTACAAGAAACTGGTTTTTTGTTATGCAAAAAAAGGGGTAAGGGATTTGCGAATTGAGGGTTATCAGTTAAGATAGCTCCTTGCCATGGAACATAGCAATCTAAATGATCATTGGCTTATCCAGTGCATGTGTAATTGCACCAGCATATCTGATGATGGAAGGCCGGAAAAAAATATGACTTGACCTAGCTTACTTCTTCGATGTGCACAGTATAATACACAAGTGGTGTTTGAAGAGGTGCTGTCAATTTAAAATAGAGTTTAACATTATAGATTACTAAAATTTGACACTAAGACAGATGTAGATGACAAGAAAAGAATTTTAATTACGGATAGCTTTACTTCTTCGATGTGTACTGTATAATACACAAGTGGTGTTTGAACAGTGTTGTCAATTTAAAATAGAGTTTAACGTTATAGATTACTAAAATTTGACACTAAGACAGATGTAGATGACAAGAAAAGAATTTTAATAACGGATAGCTTTACTTCTTAGATATGTTCTGTATATTACACAAGTGGTGGAGTGATGGGAGCGGGGTGTCTTAGAGTACTTATAGTGTGATAGTGGAGGGGGGAGTTGCTAGCGAAAAACCCATGTGGATGAGTTGAAAAAAAATTTTTAACGAGAAATGTCTGAAAATTGTTTTTGGGGGGATGGAGCCATGACAGATTGGATGTCTCAGCCTAGTGATAGTGCTGTACTGTGGTACGAATTGCTTGGGAAAAACCCAAATGAATGACTTGAAATAAAATTTTTAACAAGAAATGTCTGAAAAGTATTTTTTGGGAGATTGGGCGATGACAGAGTGGATGTCTTAGACTAGTTATAGTGCTGTACTCTGGCATGAATTGCTGTCGAAAACCCGGATTAATTAGTTGAAAATAAAGTTTTAACAAGAAATGTCTGAAAAGCGCAATCAGAGATTAAGAATTGTCTTGAGGGGGGAATTTTCCATGGAAGAGGGGAAGGGTATTTTTACGTGAAAACAACTTCAACCGTGGCCCGCCCCCTGCGATCAGAAATTAAATTATAAAAAATTTTCTTCAACTGAAAGTAAGCAGCAACATCAAAACTTAAACGGGCAGAAATAGAGGCTGTTTCCAAAGATTTAGGATTCATTAACTTTAGTGTTGCCAGTCAACAGCTATGAGCTTGAGAAAATTGCCTGATTATTAAAAATGGAGAAACACCCTCCACAAGTCGACGGGAATGGAATTGTCTTGAGGGGGAGATTTTCCATGGAAGAGGGGAAGGGTATTTTTACATGAAAACAACTTCAACCGTGGCCTGCCCCCCCGCGATCAGAAATTAAATTATAAAAAAGTTTCTTCAACTTAAAGTAAGGAGCAACATCAAAACTAAAACGGGCAGAAGTAGAGGCTGTTTCCACAGATTTAGGATTCATTAACTTTAGTGTTACCAATCAAAAGCTATGAGCTTGAGAAAATTGCCTGATTATCGGAAAATGGGGAAACACCCTCCAAAAGTTGACAGGAATGGAATTGTCTTGAGGGGGGAATTTTGCATGGAAAAGGGGAAGGGTATTTTTACATGAGAACAACTTCAACCGTGGCCCGCCCCCCGCGATCAATAATTGAATTATAAAAAAGTTTCTTCAACTGAAAGTAAGGAGCAACATTAAAACTTAAACGGGCAGAAATAGAGGTCGTTTCCAAAGATTTAGGATTCATTATAACAATTTTTAACAAGAAATCTCTGAATAAAATATTTTTGGAGGGATGGGAGCAGGGTGTTTTAGAGTACTTATAGTGCTATACTCTGGGCCGAGTTGCTAGCGGAAAACCCGTGTGAATGACTTGAAATAAAAAATCTTAATAAGAAATGGGTGAAAAGTGTTTTGGGGGAGATGGGTATTAGTCTCTCATAGGTGTGTGTTGTCTGAAACCTGTAAAAATAAACTATTTCCGTAAAATCTGAGCTAATAAAGGTTTTGACCTTAAACTCTAGTTTTTTTTTTGTAAGAAAATTATGGAAAATACAATTCTCTGGTACAGGTGTGAAACTTAAGTCTATTTTTGGATTGAAAAATAAAACTATATCCGTAAAATCTGAACTAATAATTCAATATTTTTTTTCATAAAAACAAACTTTTTTTTAAAACTTCGAAGTTTTTCAACTTTATTTATTTTTTTCTTTTTGTACATATCTTAAAATATCAAAATATTCTTACGGTTCTAACAATTGTGCTCTATGATTGGTCAAAGACACGATGTGGCTTTCCCACTGGTATTCTATGACCAGTTATCGACACTACCTAGTCTATTGCATGTATTAAATTAGTATTTTTTACGCAGTGGAACGATAAACACATAAGTCATATCTTTAAAAAAAAGTGAAGATGGAACAGTTTAATAGAGAGTGTTCACATAACAAGGTTATTGTAGCATTAAATGCCGACAAGGAAAAGTATTTAAACTATGAAACAAGTAAAAGTGGTAGAGCTATTGGAAATGTGTGCATGCATTGTCATGACAGTAAGGAATTAAATTTCTTTGGAATACCGAAAAAATTCATTTCTTATGATGGTGGTTATGCGAGATTGAGATCTCCAGAGATGATTGCACTCAAAGAGAATGCTAACATAAAAATAATTGTTGATGATAGAGAACAACTCCTTGCTACTGCTGCTCGTAACAAATTACCTAGGGATACATACAATCATCAGCTTTCGGGTATTAGAATTCAACGGAAGGCTAATAAAAGAAAGGCCTACTCTGCTACTAATATCGTAAACCATATCTTGTTTACGTGTCGAAACTGTTACCTGTGTAAAAATAAAATGTTAATAGACAGTGAAATTGCCAGAAAATAAAAATGGTGTTGTCAATAAATATCACTACGGAATATAAAGATGAAACGATGAAAAACAAAGCACCAGCAAACGTTACTCGCATTGATCAAACAGTCAATGAATCAAATAATACCAAAGACGAAAAGCATATTGAGCCTGTTCATGAGACACCAGTAAAAATTGTGTATGATTCAAAATGGAATAATGATTATTCTACTGATTACGAACTAAGAGAAGACAATAACTACAATATCAAGAGAGAACATGGTGAACTATTTTATAGAACAGATTCAAAATGTCAAAAGTTAATCATTGATATTAATAATGTATCATAATATATTTTTGTATTAATACTCTACATAGCATTATTCCATTAAAAATATTACATTGTTATGTGTTCATTATTTTTTAGAGTAGGCTAGCATATCAGGCGTTTAGAATGTCCATTAAAACATCGGAGATGTAAGAAAAGGAATTTGCGTACATCTATTGTCAGACACACTCTTTCCGTAAAATCTGAGCTATTAAGGGTTTTTGACCGTAAACTCTAGTTTTTTGTAAGAAAATTATGGAAAATACAATTCTCTAGTTCAAATGTGAAACTTAAGTTCAGTTTTGGAGACTCATAATGATGAGGACTGATTGTTCTAATTCAATATTTTTTTCATAAGACAAACTATTTTTTCTTTTTTAACTTCGAAATTATTCAACTTTATTTATTTTTTATCCTTTTCTTTTGTACGTATCTTAAAATGACAAAATATCTTTCTTGAATTCACCTCTTGGATACACAATACAGAAATTAAAAAAAAAATTTGTAATTTCCAGACTTCATTTGCATGCAATAGATACCGAGAGTTCTATCACTCCTCCCCGCAATGGATTCTAAAGGTTTTATGACTCCTCCCCACAATGAATTCAAATGGTTTTAGGAGTCATCCCCCTAGCCATAACTCAATTCAACCTTGAGCGAAGGTATAAAAGTTTGATGATGTATTTCTCTTCTTAACAACTACATTAATAGCTTCCAAGATGATAGGACTCTATGACACAGAATTTATCGGTTTGAAAAAATCATCTTGTGGTGTTATATTTGAATATGCATTTTTATTATTGTCAATGGAACTCGAAGAAATTGACTGTTATCATTGGATAGTGAACTATAACATGTTTGAGTATGATAAAAGCTTATGGAGTACTACATTACATCGTATAAACAGACTGGGATTCTACGATAGAGTGATTACACCACTTAATAATAGAGGTCAGGAACTGAGAAATGTCCAGGAGGAAGTCGGTGAAATTTGCAGCTTTTTCGGGGTTGAAGCACTCTATGTAAAGGGCAATGCACCTACAGATATAAGTTTTAATTCAAAAGTGTGACCCTAGGATTCCACTTTTCAATCTAGAAGAATTTAAGTGTCCTAAATTTGAAGGGGTTTATCACCGTCCTGAAAACGAGGTCAGGTTCTTCGCGCACTGGATACCTAAGAACATACCTGATCGTGATAAATGCATAAGACATGGTAAAAACTATTCTATATCATGGGAACATCGTTTCTGGATGTTTAAGAGTCAACGTGTGTATGACTATGTGTCATAATATAATTTTGTATTAATATTCTACATAGCATTATTTCATTAAAAATATATTATGCATTACATTTTTATGTATTCATTATTTTTAGAGTAAGCTAGCATTTCAAAAGTTTAGAATGTCTATTAAAACATCGGAGATGTGAGAAAAGGAATTTACATACATCTATTGTCAGACACATGAGGTGACATTGACAAAATCTAGGTATCAGAATGAATAAATTCTTTATCAACATCCGTTGTTGGATTTTTCATTATGTCATTATAAAAAAATTGTAAGTAAGTAGAAAATAGGTAAGTAAGTAAGTAAGTAACAAACTCTTTCTTGAATTCATCTCTTGGATATTGGAAATTATGAAAAAAAATGAAGAAACTCTCTATTAACATTTATTATCGATTGAAGTCGCTTCCTAGACAGACAATACAGCAACTTCACAAAATCTAAGTATAAAAGTGATTAAATTCTATATCAACATCCATTTCTCGGATACATCGGAAAAAGTTGACAAAATCTAAGTAGCAGAAAGAATAAATTTATTTTCAAAGTTTTTATCGGATACATCAGATAACAGTCATAAAATCCAAGTTCTATTCATTTTGGCTTCATGTGTTGTTACGTTGAATTTAGATTAGACCGGTTTTTCTTTTCATTTTGGCTTCATGTGTTGTTACGTTGAATTTGGATTAGGCCGGTTTTTCTTTCTATAGTAGAGACTAGCGTATATTTTTAGAGTAGAAAAAAATTCTGGTTAGTCTGAAGTTGATTGTGAGAGTGTTAGGACTCAAAAAAATGGATAGATTTGAGAAAGAGCGAATCATGGGGGATCTGCTATTTATGGAAAAACGTTTGATTCTAGATGACGATTTTCTAGAGCTGTCTATTCAAAGGAAGATATTTTCTCGGGGAATGCTTGTCGATATTGACCGTAAACTCTAATTTTTGTAAGAAAATTATAGAAAATACATTTCTCTAGGTTAAATGTGAATCTTTGGCTAGAAAAAAGCTACTTGGAAATTTCATTCAAGGAATTACGAAAAAATTGTAAGTAATTAACAATGTCTGTGTGTGTATGTGTGTGTGTGTGTGTGTGCCCCCCTCCGGCGCGCCGGTTTTCAGAAAGCGTTTCTGTTATATCAGAAACATTCTGTTATATCAGAGACTTTCTGACATTTTAGAAGAACCGAGCGTGCCGAACATGAATCCCCCTCAACAGGGTCTTCTTTCTCCACAGACGTTACTTGGACTATCTGTCTTGGCTTTTCTCTGTCTACAATTACCCAGCCCAGTCTTGATGCAACCTATTGCCCAAAATACTTGATAAATTCAATCACAC
>JAQQPU010023392.1:0-13319 GCA_029168905.1 Artemia sp. Kazakhstan ARC1039 | reverse complement strand
TAAACCCTTAGAATATCATGGGAAGGAACATAAACCCTTAGAATAGCATAGGAGGGAACATTAACCCTTAGAATAGCATAGGAAGGAACATAAACCTTTAGAATAGCATAGGAAGGCTCATAAACCCTTGGAATAGCATAGGAAGGAATATAAACCCTTAGAATAGCATATGAAGGAACATAAACCCTTAGAATAGCATAGGAAGGAACATAAACCTTTAGAATAGCATAGGAAGGAACATAAACCAAGCAAATGCATAAGTACATGCTCTGGAAAGGTGCTAAGGGAACATAAGGCTAGCAAATAGCATGTAGTTTCAAAACGTGTTTAATCACGTTGCTTGGAAAGGTACCAAGGGAAAATAAGGCAAGCAAATAGCATGGTAATTCCTATGGAGGCAAGCAAAATGGTACTTAGTCCTCTACTGACAACCACCCTCACAGCCCTTAGGGTAAGGGTTTTAATTTAGGCCTGGGGGGCATATAAGGTGTTTATAGGAAGTGTTTTCATAGAAACTCAATAAGGGCATTTTTATAGTAAAGATCGATGTGGGTATAATGTATTATTTTTTTGTTGTTAGACCAGGGCACTTTGTATCGAGGGAGTTGTCGTAGGAACTTCGAAAAGGGCTCATTCGATTGAAAATAGAAAGGGCTGATGCCCTTTTTAACAGTCAAAAGTGATTGGAGGGAAACTAATTCCCCTCCCACGCCCACCCTCCCATTTGCCTTTATGTTTAAAAACTATGTGTTGCCATAAGATTAAATCAAAATGCACTGTGTTAATGCCAATTCCCAATAAGGCATCTCAGCAGTATCCCAAGAACGACTGAGGGTATTATGTTCAAACTTTAGGGGCTGCTTCTGCTCTTAAAATTTAACCAAATCAAAGTAGCGTAAGTGTATCCAAGCTATCAAAGAAAGTAAACAGATTTTTTTTGCGAATGGCATCAAGTTTTCCATTTCAGGTCAACTAAAGGAGGTATGAAACTAAATTAAACACTACTATTTGTGTCCAGATTTTTAAGAGGGTGTATGTTGTTAAAAATTGCTGAAATTTTTCTCCAGCATACAAATAGCAGACCAAACTATAAATTCTTAAGAAAACGAAAAGACTTAAAGTACTATTTCTTTTTCTCTGAAAAGACTATGTCAATATAAAACGAACAGAAATTAATTAAAAAAACTTTTTCCACAAAATAAGTTTTTCAAAGAAAAGTAAAGAACTCCATTAAACAAAAAATGAGCAAAAATAAAATCAAATAATCTTTCAAGCGTGAAACTACCACAAATCAGCATCGATAAATAAATGAAATCCAAAACGAACAGAAATAACAATAAACGACCGAGTCAAACTCAAAACGAGCAGAAATTAACATAAGTTGGTCTCAAAACCCCTATGCCTTCCCAAGGCCAGAACATAATTTGCACTTTATGAAAAAATACAAATGAATGTGCATTGTCAGTTTAATATACATATACTGATATTTAGTAATCAAATGTTAATATTATTTGATTTATTAAAGTTATAAAAGTAAAAACATTTATATTTTTACAGTAAAGTGCAAATTATGTTCTGGCCTTGGGAAGGCATAGGGGTATTGAGACCAACTTATGTTAATTTCTGCTCGTTTTGAGTTTGACTCGGTTATTTATTATAATTTCTGTTCGTTTTGGGTTTCATTTATTTATCGATGCTGATTTGTGGTAGTTTCACGCTTGGTAGATTGTTTGATTTTTTTTTTGCTCATTTTTTGTTTAATGGAGTTGTTTACTTTTCTTTG
Organism: Artemia sp. Kazakhstan ARC1039; assembly: GCA_029168905.1. NCBI lineage: Eukaryota > Metazoa > Arthropoda > Branchiopoda > Anostraca > Artemiidae > Artemia > Artemia sp. Kazakhstan ARC1039. Next base: position 11,536 of record JAQQPU010023392.1, on the reverse strand, counting down.
AAAAACTTGTTTTGTGGAAAAAGTTTTTTTAATTAACCAAAATTCAAGTAGTGCTTCCAGTCCAGTTCAATGCTTTAGCCAGAATTTTGCTATAGCCAGAAAGTCAAAGAATCCAGTAAAACTAATTACTGATGAATGTACAGCTTGTATTAAAGAATCAAATAACTTGAGTACGAGATTTGCCAGGCTGGGAATTCGCTAAACTGGAAAATTATATTGTCGTATGAAATGTCTCTTGTGAATCTGAGCAAAATGCAAAAGATATCTTCAAAAGCGTTATTACGGGAGGACTCGAAGTGACTCGTATGCCCCCATTCAAGGTAACCCAAGTGAATAAGCAACATAAATTTATTTGGGTTGAAGTACCTGATAAAAAATCGAAAGTTGATATTTTGAAAAACGCTAAAAAATCAAAAGGTAAAACAGTATCGTCGTTCCGTGATATAAACCCGTGATAGTGATGATGTCCCGGCTGAAGTTCACAAAACAAGAAATAATTTGATGGTTAAAAGGGTGAAACTGCGCGAACTAGGAATAGACGGTTGGGTCTCGAAAACTTTTCTGTCTGTTTTACTCTTCTGTCACCCCAATGGGGTTAGTCCTAAATATTCACAGGATGATTCGATTCCTGAACTTTATGCATCGAATAATCATTCATTTCGTAACCAACATAGCGGCAGTTAGCGTAGCTTACGAGGAAAAATAGGTGGTCGAATTGAAGTCCTCGTTGATGAAGGAATGGCTAATGATTAACGAGCGATTAGAAGAAACTTGGCGGGGAAAAAAGAAGGGAAGCACAAAGGAATGGAGAAAAGGTAAAAAATGAATGAAACAGTTTATAGTTCATATTTGATTGTTCATAGGGTAAAAAGTAAATGTATGAGAAGGCGCCAAATGTGTAAGGTGTATTCATTTATTGTTGTTTTTTGTTATACAATTTTTTTGCTGTTTTTATTTTGTTTTTTTCTCTCTCTCACTATTATTATTAGCGTTATTATTATTAATGGACAGCGTGCAAAAGATGTGCAATTAAAATATACTGTAATGTGTCCCCTGTGGAGTCGCACTGAAGTTTGTTCATTTGGTTTTGATTTTGGATGAAAGTTCGGTGTCTCCTCCCGAACAAATTAATGTGTTGGAGCTGGAAAATAATGAGGTAAATTTTGGAATTATGTACAGTGATTTGATGGAAGGGATGGACCTGGTGGTTATTATAGGTTGGAGTATGGGGATTCTAAACATCTATTTGAAAATCAAATGCAGCAGGCATGTAGTGTAGTCTCGGATAGAGTTGGTGTGTTTCATGTAAATTATCAAGGATTGAGTTAAAATTTTATTTATATAAATGGAATTTTCAATTTATCTATTTTTCAGGCAATTGGACTGGGACTAACTGAAACTTGGTTAAACAAATATAATTTGAAACTTTTACATATTTAAGAATATAATGTTTACACGACAAATTGTCAACTTCACCGACACAGGGGACTAGCAGCGTATGCGTTCAGATACAGTGGTGGATCCAGGGGGGGGCATGGGTGCGTCCCTCCTAGCGTAGTCTAATTTACTTAATTAGCCCAAGTTTGCGTTAATTAAACTTGCTCCTAACGCAAGTTTATCGGATCAGCCTATTTTGCCCCCCCCCCTAATTTTTTTTATCGGATCAACCTATTTTGCGCCCCCCCCCCTAAAAAAATCCTGGGTCCGCCCTTATTCAGACATCGGGGCAATTATCCGATAAGCTATTTTATAAATAAATAAATGGTTTTTTAATCATTTATTGGCACTTGTCAATTAGCTGGGACCCACGCGAAACCGACGCGATAATTGTATAGGGAATATGCCTAAGAAACTAGCCAAACGGGTTTCTTTTAATAGAGAATTGGATTGCAAACCGTGGTTTGTCACTGCGTTTACAATATTTAAACTTTTGTTTTTGGGGGTTTAGGGGAAAAAAAGGTACCCAGGTTAGGTTACGTATTTAATATATGCTATGCTTTACCCCCCCCCCCCGACCGACTGTCCTAATGTGCAAATATATAGCCAAAATTTGTTTCTAAACTGTTATATTTTCATCCTGTTTTGTTTTATTTCATTAGCATTAACCAAACTCCACTTCTTGCGAGGGGTCCAGCTAATTGACAAGCCCCCATAAATTTTGCAGTTACAGCTGTCTGGACGTCGCGGTTATGTTTTGATTGTATATAGGTCATCATCAGGATCTCTTATTGGGTTTTACGGATTCCTTGAAGAACAACTGGAAAAGATCCCACTGGGAAGTCCTTTTTGTTATGGGAGATTTTAATATTGATCTATTGGATAAAGGATCAAATACAGACCGATTTTTAAGCTTGAGGATTTCATTTGGTTTTATCCCTGCAACTAATATTACTAGACGTCGTCGAAATTTTTCGAATTATATATCTGGTAGTCCGAATGTTCTTATAAGCGAAACTTCTGATCATTTTGATGTATTTGTAAGTTATTCGGTAAGGGTTGATAATGAAAAGTCTGCAAAGAGGTGCAATCTCAAACTGAGGATGGTACTTTGATAATTCGTTGAATGCGTCGAATTGTTGCTATCGATATCTAACATCTGACAACACCTATTATGACTTTGTAGCGCTTAGTGCGTAAAAACCTTGTTTAGTACTATTACTTTGAATGTTGCTGAGCTGAACTTAGACAATTTTGGCCCGCATTAGGTGAAATTTGACAGTTCTCAAGCTAAAATCAATACACTGACTTCTGATTAGTGGACATCAGTATCCTAATCATAGATGTGATTAGAACATAATTCCCCCCCCCCTAATAAGTTGCTCTTATATTTGTCATTTGAACAGCAACTGATTAGCGGACATCAGTATCCTAATCATAGATGTGATTAGAACATAATTTCCCCCCCCCCCCTAATAAGTTGCTCTTATATTTGTCATTTAAACAGCAACTAACGGTATTAAACTGTCTTCAGAAGTTTCAATGAAGCTATTTTTAATTCTATTTTTTGGTTTCTATTGTGTTTTTAAAATGCGGGGGAGGGGATTACCATTCCCCTCAACCCCCACCATTTACATTTAAGTAAAAAATCCATACAATATTACTTCGAGAGCGATTATCACCTATGAAAAAAATACCTCATAAGATTTTCTTCGGGTGACGGGGTCCCAAAATTTAAAATATTTGGGACATAACTTTCAAGGGGAGTTCTTAGAACAAATCTTGTGTTTAGGAGATACCTGTTCATCACGAGGCAGCTAAATTATGTAATCTTATGAATCTCTTTTTAAGCATTACGATCGATACTTTTACGGTCTCGATGCACAGAACAAGAGTAAAAGAAATTTCCCGTCAAAACTGCAACAAGATTTTACGTGTACGCAATTGCAGCCTGATATACCATCTTTGAAAGTTAATACCCATCATCTTCGTTAAATCATCTATAGAAAGGAGCACAATTTCTTTTGGATTGCTTCCACCACAAAAAAGATCGATAAACTTACAGCGAAGTTTCCAAGACAGCGCTTTCTTTCCCCTTCATAAGATAAAACTAAGAATCAGACTTTTAGGAACTGTGGGACTCGTTTGGGAATAATCGTAATTGCTTTTAGGTTTCCAAGGAAATAAAACAAACGAAAGCGCAGTGAAATAAATACAGTAAACTGAACCCAAAATGTTGAAAGGTTCTACTGAAAAGGGGAGAAATAGGCGACCTTTTTTTCTACATATTCCATTAGCTAATAAGAAAGCAAGTAAATTAACTATTTCAAAATCCCAATAAAAAAGCTATGTTGGAGACTGAGGATAAGAGGAACAATTACTCTTGTATCATTGCATCAAGAGTGCAATTGCATATCAAACATTTTGTCGTAATGAACTGTAAGCAAGGAGCGAATCGGGTCAATAGTAACCGAAAATGAAACAGTTCTTGGTAACGAAGTGTAAGGAAGGAGTGGAACTTCGATATCAGTAGATATGTCAAAAGAATCGGTTTATTATGCTGATTCTAAATATACAATATTGATTGACTTTAGCGTTACCCATCAAAGGTTACGAGCCTGAGAATATTTGCCTGATTTTTGAAAAAGGGAACAAGCTTTAAAAATCCAAGAATTTTATGAAAATTACACCGTCAGATTCAACGTATCAGAGAGCCCTACTGTAATAGTTCCTAGTTCCTATCTGCAAAAATGTGGAATTTTCTGTATTTTTTTTTTTTTGCCAGAAGAAGGATTACGGATGCGTGTTTATTTGTTTTTCTGTTATTTATTGTTGTTTCTTTTTTCCTCAGGGGTGATGGTCCAAGAATACCGATGGTCCAAGAATACCGAGATAGAACTCCTACGAGTGGAAATAAAAAGTTCTAGAGACCTTTAAAGTGACCCAAAAAACTGGAGGGCAACTAGTCTTCTCACATGCCATTTTTTCCCAAATTGTCGTCTGATCAGAATTTTGAGACGTCCATTTTATTCAGTATAGGTGAAAGGTGCGATAACTATGTTTTAGTTGAAAGGTACAATAACTATATTTTTGGAGATGACAAAACCCCGAACCCACCGGAGGAAGAGCCGAAAGTTATGAAATTTGCCCGTTGTTTACATATAGTATCTGTTATAGGATAGTATACCGACATTTTTCAGGGAGGGGGGATTTTCTGGGGATATATTTTCTACGAGGAAAATTTCCATTGGAATGGAAGTTTCTGGGGGTGAACTTCCCAGGGCATATTTTACACAGGGGGAATTTTACAGAATTCGTGTACGAGATTCATTTTATTTGTCTTCCCTTCTCGTTGGCGACCCCAGTTTACATGTTGGAATATTCTTGGGGACCTTAACGTGGTGGAGATGAAATCTCCCACAGGAAAAAATTTCCATTTGTCACCAGGAGAAATTTTCCATGGGAAAATTTTCTTCGGAAGAAACTTTCCATTGGAGGGGGGGGGGATTTAAGGTAAATATTTTTTAACAGGGAAGAATTCCCTTTGACCTTAAAAAGGATCAGAAGTTTAATAAATAGAAGTCTTTCTTCAAATGAAAGTATGCTAAGCAATATTTTTCAGGCGAAATCATAAGCAAGAAATTTTCTAGGGGGGGGGGGGGGGGGGATTCGCAGTAAGGATGGAATATTCTGGGGTAATTTCCCTGCGGAAGAATTTTAGGTGGGAGGAACTTTCTATGGAGGGATTTTTCGTGTGGGGATTTCCCATGGAGAGGGGCAGATTTCCTGGGTTTATTTGAAAAAATATCAGAAAAAAGTCTTTCTACTGAAAGTAAGAAATAACATTAAAACTCAAAACGAACATAAATTATTCTACATATGAGGGGGGGGGGGGTTCCCCTTCCTTAATGCCCTGCTCTTTACGCTAAAGTTTGACCCTGTGTCTCAATTCCTTAAGAACGATCCCTGAAACACAAGGGCCTTGTAATTAGAATCAGAAACCTTTCTAAAAGTTTTAGAAAAATTTTAGCGTGAAGATAGGGATATTGAGAAGGGGGAAGCCCCCCTTATATACGGATTTGTTTTATGTATATGAAGTTTTAGCGTTGGTCTTTACTTTCAGCACAAAAGAACTTATTTTTCTTCTTTAATATAAAACAGAACTGATATCAAATAATACATCAAAAGAATTGAATCCATGCTGAACCCAAATATATGAAATTCATTGACTTTAATATTACCCACCAAAAGCCACGATCTTGAGAAAATTTGCCTGATTTTTGAAAATTAGTGGAAACACCCCGAGGTCTTAATGAAGATCACACATGGATATTGATCACATGGAGATCACATGGAGATCACAATGAAGATCACATGGATATTGGATTCAGCATATTAGAAGCTATAATAGAGGTTTCGAGCTCTTATTTACAAAAATGTGGAATTTTGCATTTCTAGATGAAAGATCATGGATAGGTGTTTATTTGTTCGTTTGGTTTTTCCATAGGATGACCGTATCAAACCAATGGTCCTACTTGAACAGAGTAGGTTCACTCGAACAGAGATTAAAAGTTTTGGTGCGATTTCTAAGTGACCAAAATAATTATACCATGGGAAAGAGGTGTTTTTTGCCATTTTGTGGCATCGAACCACGATTTTGTCACAAATACGACTAAGTTGCTATCAACTGAAAATTCTGAGATATCCCATCGTTTAAAAGTATCAAAAAATTATATAATTAGGCTCCTAGTATCAGAGGAAGTCATGCCCTGCGATGGCGCATTTGTCCCTGAAAAGTAACGTAGTCCATAAAAGATAAATGGTTAATACGGGCATTTACCTTAATGCGTGGTTTAACTAAGTTGATTCTCTTGATTTTTCTTGAAATTATGTTCATTGATGTATAATTGTGCATCAGCTACTGAAAAAAAGGGGTAGTGTGTTACTGTGTAGGTGGGAGGAGGGGTTTATGCTTACCTGTTTTCATTTCAATGGCTAATTTGTCCACTTCCCCAAGCGTCTTCAAATAAATATGGAAAGGGGCAGAGGAGGGGTAAGAATTAATCCTTTTGTTTAGAGTAAGCTTGAATATGGATGCTGCAGGGTGATACCTCCCTTCTTATTTCCAGGAAAATGTTTCTGGCATTCAATTTAAAGCTTAATTGATGGTGGCTTGTTTTATGGAGGGGGAAGGGGGGTAGCGCCTCAATGAATTAACTTTAAAGCCAAAATTTCCTAACTTTTGTGGATCCTTCATATACTTATAGAACGGGTTTTGAAAAGAGGGTAAAGGGTAGAAATTTATGTCTTATTCCTCATGATTCCCGGAAACATCTTCGGTCTACGCCTTTATTGTTCGTCACGAAGGATGACAGCGCCCCTCCCAACTATCGTTCGAAGTGTTTATGGAGTTTCAACTAGACGCTTGTGACCTAGCTTAAATAAATGGTTTACTATTAGTGACTTTAAGAAGGCAGATATGGGTATATGCTTTATATGCTCACTTTGAGTAGCCTACTGGCAACGGTCCGTGTTCCTTATCACCATTGATGGGTAAGATTAAACTTAATGAAACTTGTATATTTGAAATCAGCACAAAAACTCCGATTCTTTTGATATATCTATGGGTATCGATGTTTCGATTTTTAGAGTTTTGGCTACTATTGAGAAGGGTCGCTCTTTACTTATATTTCGTTACCACGAACTTTTTGACTACTGCATCTTACGAGAATTAAATTCACGGGTATTGATTTTGATGGGATTTTTGCGCTTCATTCGATAGAAAATTTCTTATTTTACACCTTCAGTTGCTATTTCAAATGTGCTGAAGTTCGTCTGTTGCATCCGATAGCTTTGCGTATGGCACCAAGGCTGCGTCCAGGGAGGGGTAGGGGTTGGAAACCCCCCTACAAATGTTTTTCCAATTCGTAAAAACGTAACAAAAATGAATATAAACAAATTTTTTGATGCGTTTCTAAATTTTTTTGTAAGAACCCACCGGAAAAAATCTTTTGTAAACCTGCCCTCCCCTCCACCCCCACCGAAAAAAAAATAATCCTGGATCCGAAATGCTGGATACGGCCCAGTATGGCACTATAACTTCATTAAAAAAAGCAAAATATGTTTAATTATTCGTCTTTTCGTCCCATTACGGTATCTTGCAATCCGAGTAAAGTTTTTGAATATATTTTTATTCCACATATTACTTCTGGGATTGATTCTGGAGAGAATCAGCCTGGTTTTCGGCCTGGGTTTGGATACAGTCCTGCTCACCGGATTCTTCCTTCTCTTCTTTTGGATGCTTCTCAAAATAACCGAACTATTCACCTCTGTGCTCTTGATATTTCTAAAGCTTTTGATAGGATTAAGCATTTCCAGTGCTTTCAGTCAATGGTTACGATAGGGATTAATCTTTCTATCATTTTGTTGCTCAAGTATTGGTACCCTTCTTCTTTTCTTAAAGTTAAAGTTAATAGTTCCATTTTTGAAAAAAAAAATCGGAAAGGGGAGAGACAAGGTATTTTGTCACCTAGTTTATTCAATATCTGCATTTCTCATGTAATCAATAATATACCTAGACCCCGGCACCACGCTGATAAGGGAAGGCCGGTCGCAGCGCGCCACCGATGATTTTTCTGCGCCGCCGCAGGTTAGATATAGGCACTGCGCCGCCGGCGCGATCAATGTTGACCGCAATCATTAATGTATTCATCAGTCTTTCTCAAATCCCAGCTTGAATTTACAACAGATTTGGGCCTATTCATCAGTTAAAAACTTCGCAAGTCACTGGCTTGACGCTGGTCTTCTTCGTTATTCATCAACAGAAGTTGAAATCTGGCAGAAATGAAATGGCTGTGGGGTTTCAGAACCAGTGCATAATAGTTGAGGTATCTATTAGCTATGTATTCTTAACATAAATAATTAACAAAATTAGTAGTTTTTTTTTCATCGAGCATTACTGCATGCAAAACTTCAAATACCGTATCAAAAAATTCGTCAATTATCTGGGTAAAAACTTTGAATAGAAGTTTGAACTTAGAAACTTAATTTTTTCATAGTGCTCTTTGCCTATATCTGTTTTGTCACCTTTAAAACAGTTGAAATAGGCGGCTTTGATATTGCTTGTTTTTTGCTCCTTTGGACTCCTAAAAAGCCTTCCTTGTATTAAAAACTGGTTTTTAATAACAATTAAAGAACAAAGAAACATTTTTAAGTTTTTTGGCTTCCTTATATATTATATGTCATGTAGGCTAATGCTGAACTGCTGCTTTTTTGGCTATTGGCGGCTCTTTTGGATATTATTCATTTTTTTTCTTTTGGGGATTCATTCCAAATTAGAAACTCATAAATACCTAATATCAGTTAAATTATAAACTGCATCTAAAAGGAGTGAATTTATCGAACTGAAAAATACATGATGGTGAAACACTTCAATTACAATAAAAAAAAACAACAAAAAAACACTTTAATAAAAATTATAATTCTCACTGGTAAATAGCTTGTACCTAATATTAAAAATACCTAATATTAGAAAAACTTCCAATTGCAGAAAAAAAAGGAAAACTATCAAGTTAAAGTAACAATTTAGAAATTCTGCAATGACAAAGAAAAAAGTTTTTTTTCTGTTTTAATGTTATTATGGTCCAAAAGTGGGAACAGAATTCATCCCAATTTCAGATATGTAAGAAATCCAACAATACCTAAGACAATGAACAAGACCCAATGGGGGGCCCTCCGTCTATAAAAATATTTTTATGGTTTCCCAGGGAATTTGATATCATTTTGTTCTGTTTCCGCTTTAAATAAAAAAAAGAATAATTAACTTTTTGGCATCCCTGCTTTCAATTAAAAAAAAAAATCAAGGTATTTTCATTTAAAAAAGATAGACCCCTATCCCCCCCCTCTGGATACCGCCTTGATAGGATACCCTCTCCGCTTTAAATTAATAAAATAAATAACTGTTTTTGGCATCCCTGCCTTCTATAAAAAAATCGAGGTATTTCCATTTAAAAATGAAAGCCCCCTGCCCGTCCCCTCCCCCTTTGGATACTGCCATGATAGGATACTGTCTCTGCTTTAAATTTAAAAGACATAATTTTTGGCAGCCCTGCTTACAATAAAAAAATTCGAGGTATTATCATTTAAATATGACGATTTCCTAATCCCCCCCCCTCTGGATACCACTTTGATATGATACCGTCTCTGCTTTAAATTGAAAATAACTAACGTTTTGGCATCCTTACTTTCAATAAAAAGAAATTCGTGGTATTATCATTTAAAAATTATAAAGGTTGAACAATAAAAATGCCGAAAATATTCAGATACACCTCAAATTACAGGAAAACTGAGTCATAGACTCACTGTGGCATTCAATAAAATCCAAGGAATCTAATTAAAAGGGAGAACACACAAAAGCCAAATTAGGCCAGTAGCCTCTGAGAAATCCAAAAATACCCTAGACAATGAATAAGTCCCAATAAGGGCCCAGGGTCAATCAAACTATTTCTATGGTTTCCCAGGGAATTCAATATCATTTTGTTCCGTCTCCGCCTTAAATGAAAAAAAAATTATCTTTTTGACATCCCTGCTCTCAATAAAAAAAGTAGAGGTATTATCATTTAAAAATGATAGCCCTCTATCTCCCCCCTTCTATCGGCAATAATATACAATTTTTTTATGAATCATATTTTGGGGTCACTTCCAGTTCATTCTTCAATTCTCCAACCTTGTACATAGTAAATAGCTAAATTTTGTCTCAATAGACGGGTTTTAGGGGGGGGGGGTAAATTTTTTCAGAAAGTAAGATTGTATTTTCTTTAATCTATCAGGCGTTCAATAATTGGGCATGAAAGATTAAGAAAATATATATAAAAATAGCAAAAGAAAACAAAATTCTGCGAGCTTACGATTCAGCTGTCGCAACAATCTGTTGACTATCACTTTCAAAATCCAACTGAACCTGTATAGTGTATGCGTTCTGTTCGACTTAAAAATAAAATTCTTGACTACGAATGATGTAGCAATCTTATAGCAATTGGGAAACTGCATTCGAAATGGTTTAATGTCATTTTATAAAGACGATACTTTTGTCAACATATGAAAAACCGTGTATATAGCAACTTTGCAATTGTATCTGTCTGGTTTTTTATGCAAGGTAATACAAGAGACGAAAAAAAAACAAAAAAAAACAAGAGAATAGTGAAGAATTATGGAATGCAAACCAATATTTGACTGGGATAGTCACTAGCGATAAATCACTAGGGATGGCACCGTGATTGGGTGATTTTTGGGGAACAGAATTTTTTTCTGGGGTGACAGATAGACTTTCGGAGAAATCCCCGAAAATTCGGGGACAGCGGAAGCCCTGCTTGATTTCAAATCAGGAAAATCGAAACCCTTAACCACACGAGAAAAGAAAAGCTTCAACTTTGAGGTTGATGCAATAAAGAATTGCCGCAAAATTAATTAAGAGTCAACCGAACGTCGCCGCTTCTGTCGGTGGTGGCGCGCCGCTGGCACGCCAACGGCGTTGCGACGTTTTGGCGGCGTTCAACCGGGTCTCTCATTGGTGGCGTTCGGTTGATACGCCGGCGTGGCTCCGGGGTCTAGATATACCTCCAACATGTTTGTCTGAGTTGTCTAATGTTCCGTATTTACCTTATGCTGATGGCCTTCTTGTTATTAGCAGAAGTAAAAATAGCCTTTCCGATTCTACTAATTACATTTCTGAAGTTTTTTTTGGATTGGTCTTTAGTTAAATGTCGCTAAGCGCGAGTACCTTACTTTCGGCTCTTTGTCTCTTTCACCTGCAACACCTTTGACATGCAAATCGTTTTCTGTCCCCTCTGCGGCGTCTTTTAGATGGTTGGGTATCAATATTACTTTAATTTGCTATCTTTTCGTTCTCGGCTGATTTCAAACTCTGAGATGAAAATTCAGGTCGGTTATTCGAGAACTGTTGCCAACAGAAGTAAATATAATTGTAAGACCTTATGCAAATTATCTTCTGCTTTTTGTGATCATTCGGTTCTATATCTTTAATGACTTTTCTTTCGATATTGTAAATTTAATTGTAAATTTATTGTAAATTCGATATTGT
>JAQQPU010023390.1:0-13319 GCA_029168905.1 Artemia sp. Kazakhstan ARC1039 | reverse complement strand
TCACCTAAAACCTAAACAATCTTTTGGGATTGACGGGATCAGTGCACTACATCTAAAAAATGGTGGGCTGGCTCTCATTAGTCATGTAACCCTCCTAATGCAGATTATCCTCATTCAGGGTATTGTCCCAACCACTTTCTCAATTGGAGATCTTACGCCAGTTCCTAAAAAAGGAAAAGTTACCATGCAATGCTCCTCTTTCCGTCCAATCACGGTTGCTACCACTTTCTGCAAGTTATTTGAACTTTTATTCGTAGATGAGTTTGAAAAACTGTGTTGTAGTCCACCAAGACAATTCGGTTTCCAACGCGGCATTGGTTGTGCGGAAGCGCTCCATGTCGTTGCATATGCACTCCTGGATGCACACAAATCAGGAGAAAGTCTAGCGATCGGGGGCTTAGACCTGCAGAGAGCGTTTGATTCATTGATTCATGCACGTATGTTGCTAAACTCAGCTAAAAGAGGAGTGAACTCAAATATCATCCGGGCTTTCCGTGATATTTATTCTCACCTTCGCGTGTGACTCAAGCTCCCTCCCGACAAAGGCCTTCCGCCAGCCCCACGGTCAGCTTTGATACCAGTCCATAAAGGTGCCCGTCAGGGAGCAGTTTTATCCCCCAATTTCTTCAATAACTACATTATTGAACCTCAAGACAGCTGTCCTTCATCATGCATTCTCAGTTCCATTGACATCTCCCTAGTATGCTATGCCGATGACACGCTGAATCTCAGTCGGACGCTTAACCGCCTTTCAGAAATATTCTCATGTCTGCAGTCCAACTACGAGAAAGTCGGTCTGAGATTTAACTCCCAAAAGTCGAAAGTTTTGCTTTATAATTGGAAGAATGACCCTCCTACTAATATCACACTAGGTGATTGCTCAGTAAAACCAGTTGATAAAATAGTATATCTGGGGCTTCCAATAGGTTCCTCATTACAGCATACCCGTTCCCTCCTGATCTCACATCTTAAACGGCAAATATCCAGCTCCTATGCTTTGATTGTTAAATCCACTCTGAGATTTGACCGTCCACTACTGGCAAGTATTTACAACGCTACCGCTCTGCCACATATATTATATGTGACCCCTTTCTGGAATTTATTGGCAAACCGTGAAAAGTCTAAAATCCGCTCTATTTTTTTCCGTTTTGCAAAGTACCTACTAAAATTGCAACCTTGGACAAAAAATAGTTTTCTGATTCGGCGCTATAACCTAGCGGACCCAAATCTAGCTGTTGAGACACTTATTAGCCGGCAAAAAACAAAACCAGCAATTCTAAAGCACGAGTGGGCAAGTTTGCTTGTTTAATTTTCCCTTTTGTTTCCCTTTTTATTTTTTTTTTTATTTTTTTTTTATTTTTTTTTTTTCTCCTTTCAAAAGTTGTTGTCTTTGTTGCTATTTTCGAAGAAGTTGTTGTTTCTGTTGTAATCTTTGAGTATGCTATCTTTCAGTTTCCACTTTTCGTACTATTTTGTATACTATTTAAGAAGTTGTTGCTTTTGTTGTTATTATTATCGTTTTGTTTCCTCTTTTCGTATTTTTGTATACTCTGTCATTGTATATTTATTGTATACGACGGGTTTTCAATATATATTATTATATTATATTATATTATTAACAACGAATATCCTTTAACTAAATCGCAATTTTTAAATAAATTTAAAATGGATCATATTACGGATATGGAACTTAAGAAAAAATTATGCGAATTATTATGGAAATTCAAGGATATATTTTCTGCATCTGAAGATGATATCGGGCTAATTCCATTTTATGAACATTCAATTTTAACGACTGGTAATCCCGTAGCAAAACAGCCATATCGTGTGCCATATAAGCACAAAGAGTGGTTAAAAAATAAAATCCATGAATTAGAAAAAAACCAAATTATACGCCCAAGTATAAGTCCGTATAGTGCACCAGTGATCTTAGTACCAAAAAAGAATGGAGATCTTAGACTCGTAGTAGATTATAGGGCTCTCAACAAACAAGTAGTTAGCGATAAATTTCCTCTACCAAGAATAGATGAAATTCTTGACTCTATTTCAAGCAAAAACAAAATTTTTACTTCTTTGGACCTTACCCAAGGCTACCAACAAGTGAAAATAGCCGAAAAGGATGTCCATAAAACTGCATTTTTAGCATCCGAATATGGATCTTATGAATACTTAAGGGTACCATTTGGGCTTAAAACAAGTTCAAGCGCGTTATGTAGACCCCTATTGCACCTGCTAAGAGGATTAAAGAATATAATTCATTTTGTTGATGATATTATATGCGTGGGGGAAAACACTGAGCAACACTTAGCAACTTTAGCTAAGGTGTTCGAGAAGTTCAGGCAAGGCAATTTAAAATGCCGGCCCGAGAAAGTAAATTTATTTCAATCCAAAATTAAATTTTTAGGAGTAGTAGTAACACAGGGAGAGATATCCCCATACCCTGATAAAATAAAATATGTTGAAAACCTCAAACCCCCCAGAACTATGAAAGAATTAAGGGGAATTTTAGGCCTTACTGGCTACTTTAGAAAATTCGTACGCAATTATGCACAAATTGCGAAACCCCTCACGGAATTAACTAAAGGGAATTCCCATAATGTTACCTGGTCCCAGGAAGCTCAAACTTCCCTAGACCGACTGAAAAAGGCGCTCACTTCTGAACCAATTTTATCACTCCCTGATTTCGAAAACGGAAAATTCATCGTTACCACTGATGCTAGTTCAAAAGGCATAGGCGCAATTCTTTCGCAAATAATCCCGGTAGAAGACCCTAACCCTCTACAGGGAACACCCAAACAAATAGAAAAAGTTATATGCTATTCAAGTAAAACTTTATCAAAAGGCGAAAGTAGTTATTCCGCCACAAACTTAGAATTGTTATCTATTATCTACCACTTGGACAAGTTTAGACATTATTTAATTGGTTGAAAATTTTTACTACGATCAGACCATAAAAGCTTGCAGTACCTGCGCACATTTGAAAATCCCACGGGCATTCTAGCTAGATTGATTATGAAAATCCAAGACCTAGATTATGAATTTGAACATTTAAAGGGAAAACAAAACGCAGCTTGCGACTTTTTGAGTAGGTACCCAGAAAATAGTCCGTCGGAAACTGAAGAAAATGAAGTTAATGCTATTAATGCTAAAAGCAAACATGGATGTAAGAAAGACAAAGTCAAAGACGCAGTAAAAGAAAATAAGATTAACTATTGTCCCTTGTCCTTGGAAAATATAAAAAGAAAGCAAAAAAAGGACGAAATGTGTGTAGCACTAATTGATTATTTTGTGAATGATGAGGCTTTACTGGATAAATTCAAAACTCTTAGAAAAGAGATAGATAATATTTACTACGACCTTGATGAAGAAATACTGTGTAGAATTGTGACTGCTGAGACAAACAGAAACCAAACCTCGATAATACCTGTGTTACCACAAAACTTGATAGGGCCTGCATTTGAATATTTTCATTCGGACACAGGTGGACATTTAGGAGTTATGAAAATGTTCCATAAATTAAAACAATACTTTTTCGTACAATCTGCACTGACAAAACTTAAAGAATTTGTAAGTACATGCGAAGCATTTAATTTGAGAAAAATCCCCCCAGCTTATCCAAATCCTCCAATGGGAAGGGTCCCGGTAGCAAAGTACCCCTTCGATATTATCTCATTTGACCTATACGGTACAAGTGGAGGCTTACCTGTTTCTAGCAGAGGTAATACTTGTATTCTTTCGGTTATAGATCATTTTTCCGGACTTACTTTTGCAAAAGCTTTAAAAAATCAAGGTGCTTATGCCACAAGTAAGGCATTAGCAAAATTATTTTTACAATTTGGCATTCCTAATAAAATTTTGAGCGACAACGGGAGTAATTTTGTTGCAAAAGTAACAAAAGATTTAATGAGTTTCCTTAATATAGAGAAAATGGTGACAGCGCCGTACCATCAACAAGCTAATGGCAAAATAGAAAACAGGCATAAAATATTTTCGAACGTTCTAAGTATTTATACAAAAGACGACAGGAGCGACTGGGATAATTTCTTACCTTATTTAACTAACGTAATCAACACGGCTTATTCCGAAACAACCAGAGACAATCCATTTTATTTACTTTTTGGTCGAGATTTTAGAATCCCGTATAATGAGATTATTGAATCTCGGCAGTGTTATAATAGCTCGGAAGATTACAAACAAGAATTCATAAATAGAATGAGGAAAACTTATAAAATAGTTAGGCAAGAGCTGGAAAAATGTAAAATAAACCAAGAACTAAGAAACCAACCCAAAGTTAAGGGGAATATAAATTTCAAAGTAGGAGACTTCGTTTACCTAAAGAACGAGGCAAAAACGGAAGGAAAAAAACTTTCAAACAAATATTCTGGACCATATAGAATAGTCAAAAAGTACGATAATGAATATACCTTTAAATTGGAAAATCCCGATAGTGGAAGAACTTACAAGGCGCATATTAGCCGAATAAAAAGAGCAAAATTTCCAGAGAGATGGGTGTCACATCCCTCTTCTACTGATTCGTCAGATTCGGAAAATGAGCCCTCTAGGTCAAGATTGGCAGAGCTAAAACCTTTCAATTTTAAACAAGATTATTTTGAAAATGACAGTGATGAACAAAACTTTGAAGAATTTTTAGCAATGGAAAATCTAGTTGTTCCAGAGAAAAAATCCCTAATACCAGTAAGAATAAGAACGCCAAAAAGTCCAAAAAGTTATTTATCGGCAAGCGCAGGAGATTTATATTATACAATATCTCCAAAAAACCAATTTTTCCCCGATAGAATTTCGACCCCATGTTCCCCCAAAAGATTTCCAGACGATATGGTTTCCCCTGCAACACCGATAGAAAGGCCCCTGTCTTTACAGGAAGAATTAAACAGAGCCGTAGAAACCCCCGGTATTACTGTGAAGAAAACTCCTCCCAAAGATTTAACTAAAACAAACCTACGAGAGGCTATGGATTTAATAAATTTTCCCATAAAAACGAGTCAAAGTACATTACCCGAGAATAAAACTCCAAAGGATGACCAGCAAGGTCAATATCATGATATAACTGTATCCAAGGCCAAACCTAAACAGTGGACTTCATGGAGGGAAACCCTAGTGCAAAAAATGCCCCATCCCCCTGAGGACATGGCATTCAAACAATGGAGGAACCCCGCCAAAACTATTGATTCCTCTCAAAGCTCTCAAGAATCTTTCAAATCTCCCGAGTTGAAAACTCAAAACGAGGACTTAGGGAATAAACCTTCTACTTCCAGGGGAGTAGAAATTTACGAAGGAATGGCAAGTGATACCACAAAAAGTGCCACCTCTAAAAGTTTTAATCCGGATTCGTCGGAAACCAGTTCCGAAGAGTCTGATGGCGAATCAGACCATATAGTAGCTAAAGAAATAGGAAAATCAAGACCGACCTCAGCAGCCGCACACGGGAAACAAACGAAATTAAAAGTGCAAGAATTTTAGAAAAAACAATACAAAAAGTTTGACCTTATTTCGCTAGAAAAACCGAAAAAGAAAAAACCACAAGAAACAGAGGAGAAAATAACGACACAGTCAGGTAGAACGGTTAAAAAACCTGACAGATGGAAATATCCCTAATTAATGTAAAGACAAATTTCAAAGATAATAAATTTAACATCATAATAAATTTAACAGCGTGCAAGTAGAGTTAACCAATTCAATATTAATGAAAAAAAAAATAATAATACAAGTGATGTCAAAACGTCGACAATCACCGAAAATAACCAAAGGTAGGAAGCTAGTGGTCTACTGAAAACGACAACTGGCCTTGGACCACGTCTTGTGGGAAGCCTGGGGAGGAACTCAAGGCCGATCATTGTTTTTTTGTAATTTTTTTTGTGTAAACGATCGTAGAAAGGGATATTTCTCAGTCCTTCAAGTGTAAGAAATTAGTATTTTTACGCCAATGAGGGCCAGTCAAAGCAATACTTAAAGGTTGAATAGAAACTTCTGTGAGCTAGTTAAGTGTTCGTTTTTGGATAAGAATGCTTTGAAAGAGAAACAGAGAATTTACTTTCTTATAGCTCCGAGGCGATAAAAAAAAATTAACCATGTAGCATAAACTCTGTTTAAATGATTATTTTAAATCTATTGTAAAAATTAACTAAGTGTTAAAAGAAGTTAAAATAAAGTGTATGTAGCAGTATATATTAGAAAGTATAATAAGAGACCATACTTAAAGTTGAAGAATTAATATTTTAAGAAACTTCTATGTATTGAACTTCCCAATGGGAACAATTATAACCCAATTAATGCGTGAATTATTGTATGTGTATTTACCTCAAAGAACTTGTGATTCTGCCGCGTTATTTTTATTACAGGAAGTAAATGTCAAATTGGTTATTTAGCATTACAATGAGCTGCCCAGTACAGATACAACCCAGTAGCATCTATATCCATCATATCTCAACCAACGAAGAGTACTCACCATAACTCCAGGCAACTTTCTTCCCAACTTCGTCTACGAGAACAACAGTTACCCTCGATCGTCGTTTCTTCGACTATGAACCATACAACGTATCAGGTAACACTATATTTGAACCTCAGTATCAAGTACTTTAACGAACTATATAATCACAGAAACCCATCGGTCAGTACAAGATATAAATACGTAGATATCGCCTTTGATACTCACTATGGACCCCAGAATAATTTGACATTATAGTGATGATATTTGAAGCTAAACGATATTTAACGATATTTGAAGTTAAATGAATTTTAAATTTGAAGATATTTGAAGCCGAAATTAAAGACAATTTGAAGTTTAATTCTGAGAACCCCATCGATCAGCACACGATAAACGATATTTGAAGTTAAATGAATTTAAAATTTGAAGATATTTGAAGCCGAAATTAAAGACAATTTGAAGTTTAATTCTGAGAACATCGTTCAGCACACGATAAACGATATTTGAAGTTAAATTTCATTTAAAGACATTTGAAGATTTGAAGCCGAAATTAAAGACAATTTGAAGTTTAATTCTGAGAACACCATCGAGCAGTACAAGATAAACGATATTTAACGATATTTGAAGTTAAAGGATAGTTGAAGATATTTGAAGTTGAACCTAAAGACAATATATTAAAAGAGTCACCATAGTATGACGACAACCCGTTTCAAAAGGCACAAATGAACAATTTTACGCGAGAATACATCCTCTATGTGCCTCAAAAAATCCTAAAAATTATATGCTGAGAAGAAAAACACCAACACCTGTAGTGGGAAGCATCATTTCCCAGTTGACTATTAGAACGATATTTAACGGTCATTTCCCAGTTGACTATTAGGGAAAACTTGTCGTGTAAAGACAACTAGACTCGAACTGTTCCACGAAGAAACCATAACGTAAATGCTTCAAAATTTTTGCCAAGACAAAAAGAGTGAAGGACAATTATTTACAACAGAAGGGTGTAGTGCACTAAGGACACGAAAGGTGATGAATAGATGTGAATCTACATGTGTTACTTCCTAATAACTTTGACAATTCAAAAATCCCAATAGTGAAAGTGTTTTAATGCTATCAGTGAATATGATGAACTCAATATTGTATGTTATAAATCATTCATGTATGTACCACACGTAGAATTAGGTGTAATATTATCATGTTATTCATTTAACGTAGTGTGGATAGTATGTAGTACGTCATATAGACAGCAAAATCAAAAAAAAACTAATGTAAAAGTAGAATAGTCCCAACCTTGTTGGAAATGTAAAAGTAATCAGTGTTAGATATAGAAAAAAAAATCTTTAATATAGTAGCTAACCTAGAAACATAAATAATCTTAGTCCGGTTGATGAATTTTAGATAGGGATGTAGAATAAAATAAGAAAAAATAATTGAAAAATTTCAAGCACTCCTAATGAGCAGTTACTAATGACGGGACGTCATTATTTGATGGGAAGGGTGATGTGCACCAGGAATAAAATACCATATATTTAAAATACAAGATTCTTTCCTTCTAAAGTTGATTCGAGCAGAAATTAAACGTCCCCTAATTGAGTTCAAATACCGCTTCCAAGATTCTAAATTTTTATCTCCAGCGCTATAATTATTATCTCCAGCGCTTTTCTCTCATTAATTGAGAGCGGCGCTAGCCTAGTTAACACAATCTCCAGCGCTATAAGCGGCGCTATCGGAGAAATCTCTATCGCCACAAGTAGCAAATCTTTTATCGCTACAAATAATAAATTTTTCCATTGCTACAAATAATCTTCTATTGCTACATAGCCCCTCTCCCTCCTCCACGCCCTCAATGCATCAGATAAAAATTTTGAGATAGACATTTTGTTAAAATAATTCAAAGTTCTGATAACAAAAACTCCGGTGTCGACCCAGCCCACCAGGGCCCAGGGGTAGGCGTTGTAAGTTATGCCCTGGGGCTTAACTTATTAAGGGGGTTTATAACTTGTGGGAAGGGGTTTTGTATCGGAAGAACACATAGGAAATCTATTATAATTTTCCAATTATAAGGTTAAAATACATACTCTGTGATAGATGCAAAATTGCTTTGGCACACAAAATCCTATTAAGGTCAATTCCAAACAGCCGTGATCCCTTTGTGTCAGCAAGTGAAATGGTCTAAACCCCCTTATTGGAGCTATTTTTCAATCCATTCATTGTTTTCAATCGCTGTCCACAAGTTATGCAAGCTGTCTATTGTTCATATATAAGGTTTTTATCAAAGAGGTAATCGTATAGACTTTGATAAAAGCCTCATTCGATTTAAATTGACAGTTCTAGATCCGTTTTTTAAAGTCATGAATAATCGGACAGTAAGCACCCCCCCCCCATGCCAAAAAAAACTTGAAATTTTTTGCAATCAAAAACGAACAAAAATTAATTTAAAAAAAACTTTCTGAAAAATAAGTTTTTCAAAGAAAAGTAAAGGCCATTTTAAACTTAACCTCAGGAGATACAAATACCTGTTAAAATTCAAACTCAAAACGACCAGAAATTACTATTAAAGAATAAATGAAACCCAAAACGAACAGAAATTAAATAAACAATCATAGCACAAAAACATACAACAAGTAATAATATAAATGATTAAATAGATCTTAAATCGAGTAATGCTTAGATTGAATATGAAAATCTAGCTTAAAACGAAAACAAATATTTTGCTATTAAAGTAAAAATAAAACTTAAAACGAACAGAAATTAAATAAACAATCAATGCGAACAAAACATGCAATATATATTAATGTAAATGAATAAATAAATCTTAAAACGAGTGAAACTTAAATTGAATGTGCAAATCAAGTTTGAATCGAATAAAAATAACTACAAACAAGAGTTTGGGTATCGTCTCACTGCAGAAGCCTAAAACCTACTGCGTCATTGGCGCTTTACTGAAAACGAATTATATTACAAATGTTTTCTTTTGTACTTAATATTGAAAATAAATATTAAAATTACAGTAAAATTTTGAACTGATGAGCATTTAGCAAGTAATATCATTATGCATCAAATATTCAGTTTAATTTATTAGTTTTTTTCAAGATTGGTCAAGACAAATATAGTTTCACTTCAAGCAAAATTTGGATACTGCCCCCTTCTTTAACTGTAAAAACCTAAAGCCTTCTGTGTCATTGCTGCTTCACTGAAAACGAATTACTCGTATATTACAAATTTATTATTTTCCAGTTCTTACAGCATTGAAAATGAAAATAAAAATTACAGTGAAAAAAAACTTGAACTGATTGATCTTTCAACAATTAATATCATTATATATCTAATATTCAATTTGATTTTGTTTATACTTTCTAAGACTGTTCAAGACTCATAAAGTTTTACCATTTTTTTTTAACTGTGCCATTTTTTTAACTAATCGTGTTAGTTTGTTATGAAAACATTCTATGGCTTCTAGGCATTTCTATTTGAGTGGAAAACTGCACCTCAAACTTTGTGGAACATGTATTTTCTTGCATGAAACACCAAAATATAATAAAATGTCAAGTTTCGGAGTGTTCTACCACTCGCAAGCAAGTGCCATTGGTATTTTTGAATCCGCATGGTCAATTTAGGGGGTGGAGGGTAGGCTAATTCTCGTAGCAGCCCCGTTCCGTCTTGGTATGGTTCACATTTTCAACACCTGGCGTCCTGACTATCATATAATCTACCAAGCATACAACTACCCCCAATCAGTATCAATAAATAAATGAAACCCAAAACTAAAAAAATTAAAATAAATATTAGAGTAACGAGCATAAATTAATGTGAGTAGGGTTCAAAACCCCTATGCTTTCTAAAAGCCAGAATATAATTTGTACTTTACTGAAAAAAAAATTCAAATGAGTTTACTGAAAAAAAAACGTGCATTGTCAATTCAATATACATATGCTGATATTTATTCCCTAAAACCTTAATTAATTTTTGATTTCTTAAAGTTACAAAAGTGAAAATATTTCAAAGAATTGTTTTCAGTAAAGCGTCAATGACGCAGTAGGTTTTAGGCTTCTGCAGTGAGACGATACCCAAACTCTTGTTTGTAGTTATTTTTATTCGATTCAAACTTGATTTGCATATTCAATTTAAGTTTCACTCGTTTTAAGATTTATTTATTCATTTACATTAATATATATTGTATGTTTTGTTCGCATTGATTGTTTATTTAATTTCTGTTCGTTTTAAGTTTCATTTATAATTTAATAGCAAAATATTTGTTTTCGTTTTAAGCTAGATTTTCATATTCAATCTAAGCATTACTCTCTTTAAGATATATTTATTCATTTATATTATTACTTGTTGTATGTTTTTTGCTATGATTGTTTATTTAATTTCTGTTCGTTTTTGGGTTTCATTTATTCTTTAATAGTAATTTCTGGTCGTTTTGAGTTTGAATTTTAACAGGTATTTGTATCTCCTGAGGTTAAGTTTAAAATGGCCTTTACTTTTCTTTGAAAAACTTATTTTTCGGAAAGTTTTTTTTTAATTAATTTCATAAAAGCCCGTAAAGACACATTTCGTATGATTTGGCAATTACGGGCTCAGTACAAAAAGAAATTTGCCACAAAGTTCAAAAATACCTCTGCTAAGAGCCCTTGGACAATTGTCGAAGAGGCTTTACTGTCATCTAAAGGAACTTCAAGTCCTTCCCTAAAAATAAACGACGGGACTATCGTGCAAGACCCACAGGCAAAGACCAGAGCTCTTGCCAAGGCGTTTGTTGAAATCTCAAATCTAGACAACGAGGGTAAAGAAGTTCCTGATTTCCCCAGTCGAACTGATGTCATCCTTGATCAAGTGATGTATTCCATTTCTATAGACCTTTGGATTCTGCAGATTCTTGATTTGACCAAATCCACGGGTCCTGACGGTATACCAAATGTCGTCTTGATTTCATGCAGTGCCAAACTGGCTAGACCTTTTTAATCACTTTTCTGGCTCTGTTTTTCCTCTTTAACCTTTTGACGCATATTGAAATTTGCTTTTGTCATTCCTATACTTAAGCCAGATGGTAATCCAATGAGCGTGGGCTCATAAAGGCCTATTTGCCTTGTCTCCTGCATTAGGAAAATTAACGAAAGCCATTCTAATAATTCACTTCATCAGTACCTGGAGTCAAATGACCTTTTAGGTGACCGCCAACATGGATTCCTCCGGGCGGATTCCCAAATATGGATTCCACCTTCTAGCAAAAGGATACGACATCAGGTTATTGTCATTTGACATTTCTATAGCTTTTGATAGAGTATGGCATCGTGGAATACTGAAGAAACTTTGCGTGTTAGGTGTCAGAAGACGTCTTTTAAAGTTGATTGAAACTTTTCTTTCTGGTCGTTCACTGCGCGTTGGTCTTTACGGTTTCAATTTCCTTCAATATCCCATGAAGCTAGGAGTACCCTAGGGTAGTATATTGGGACCTGCACTTTACACCTTTTACATAAATGACATGGGAGATAACCTTGTGAGCTCTCTGCGTCATTTTGCCGATGACACCGCGACACATGTGGTCATCTCAAAGCATGGAGAATCAATCCAAGTCTCCTTGCCCGTACAGACGGATCGTTTGACATTGGAAAGTGGACCGATCCCTGGATGTTAAATTTCAATGCATGGAAAACAAAAGACCTAATTATCTCTCGATCGAAAGTGCACCCGAACTTCATCTTTGTGAATGAAGGTATAAAGAAAGTCGACGTGCTTCGACTCCTTGGAATCCACTTCTCTACAGATCTCTTTTTAAAAACCACCGAGGTCTGGTAAGAACTTCTTGTGCAAGAACGGTTGGCCTCACTCATCACTACAAAACCTTCTACCTCTCACTTTGATCATCCTACTTTACAAGTCTTGCATCAGACCTATCGTCGTGTACCGATGCTTACTGTATGCTGGATCCCCGAAAATATTTTTGGCACAATTCCAAAAGATTCAGAATAGGATAAGTTTAATCGTTCCCCACGACTCTCATTTCTATTAGTGAGAGGTTTGATGTAGCGTTGATGGCTGTTTTCTGCAAGTACATAAATTCACCTCCTTCTCTAGAACTTTCTCGTATTGTATCTTCCAGTGTCGAACCGACAAGAGAGACACGAAGGCACACAGTTCGGGTCCAATAATGTTGAGGATGGCACGCCGAGAATTGAGTATTGGAAAAATAGCTTTATTTGACATTAAACGTCGATCTGAAATGATCTCCATAGAGAAGTTGTTTCTAAAAGTTTCTCTGCTGACCCTTTTAGAAGAAAGTTCAACTTTCATCTAAAACCTCGATTGAAGACTATTGGCAAATCAGATAGATAATTATACGTGGCACCGCAAATTCAGGAATAAAAGGAAAAGTTTTGCTTGTTTGTTTCTCCGGTTCAGAGAGGAAACACTGACAACAGTGTGGTAACCTACTGTCTTAAAAACTTCATAATTTTCTAAACAATAGAAAAATCTGCATGAATACATCTAACATCTCCAAAGGACGAAAAACGCTTTTATTTTAATGTGGTTGGTAACTTAATCACCGCTTCCACATGTTGATAAGAAATTACAATAAAAAATGACATTTGCTTCATGGTAGAAAAATAGAAGAACACAAATGTATTTACGGTGATATGGGAATTATATTCACATTGACAATATTTGAAAAAGTAAAAGTAAGGCTGCTTCATTCCTCTGAGAGAGTCAGAATTTTTTTTTTTTTTTTATAGTGTTTATAATTGTATATTTTAAATATTTGCGGAACAAAGCAGCTTATGCAATCTTGCACATTTTATTGAAAGCCAATGATATTTCGCATATACATTTAAAACCATATTTATATTTAAATAGATAGAATATATATATATAT
>JAQQPU010023389.1:0-12772 GCA_029168905.1 Artemia sp. Kazakhstan ARC1039 | reverse complement strand
GCCCTCCAAAAAGGCCTGGTGCCACCGAGACACACCACTTCTTGCTAAAACAACATCTTGGTAAGCCTGCTTGATCATATCAAACGTCTCTGTCGCAGATTTACCGAGTTTCACACAGAATTTAATCACGTACCTCTGCTCTAACTAACGCTGCATTTTCGGCTTGCACCACTCACAGAAACACAGTCACGCAAAAAATGTCTGTCCTGACTCTCCAGGTGCTCGGAGACAACTGACCAGTCACTCGTTCGGTAGCTAGGAACGCCCTCTACCGAGCCCAGTCAGCACAAGCACGCTCAGAAGTACAGTCACGGTGCAAGAAAATCAGTCATATTACTTTCCAGACAAACCTTCGAAGAAGAAAAAAGTTTTCACGAATGCATGTCGAGAATTTTTTTAAATTCCCCTCCCTCCTCTTAAAACTAAAGCCAAAACATGAATACATAAAGGAAAGTAAAGTATGAGAACCAAAAATAAATAAAACCGAAGTCATATTACAACAGACTCAAACAACTCAAACATGAAAAAAAAGATTCATAACCAGCCTTCATAAAGAATCTTTTCTTAATAAAGAAACGTTTGAATGTGGTACAAAATTCGTAGGACAATACCAATCAAGTACGCTATAATTTTGAATGCAACGAAAGACAAAAAAAAAGAAAGAAAAAAAAATCAAAGAATATACGACCGAAAAAGCTACTAACTTACCCAAAGCAAGTCCCACTAGCAACAGCAACTGCACTTCCACCAGAACTACCTCCAGCTATAAACCAATCGTTTTCAAAACCGTCTACAATATGATGAGTATAATCTTTATGTTTACCTCGAAGGTGGTACTTTAAACCTGATCTCCATATGTTTTTTGTTGGTCCAAAAACACTATCAATGGTTCCAGACCTGAAAAGGAGAATATTTGAATCGTTAAAATACAAAATGATCAGATAAAAGTTAAAAGATAAGGTAAAAAAGAAGATAAAGGATTAAAGAACAAAAACAAGATAACAGGATAAAACTAAAAGAAGAAAAACGTTTAAAAAGCCAGGGCTTTTTAAAAAGCCAGATAAAACTATATGTGTCTTGATCAGTCTTGGAAAGTAAAAACAAAATCAAATTGAATGTTTGATATATAATGATATTAATTGTTGAAAGATTATCAATTCAAGATTTTGTTTCATTATAATTTTATTCTCATTTTCAACGCTGTAATAACTGGAAAAATAAAAGATTTGTTATATAATTCGTTTTCAGCGAAGCACCAATGGCACAGTAGGCTTTGGACTTTTACAGTTAGGGAAGGGGGCAGTATCCAAATTCTTGTTTGTAGTGAAGCTATATTTGTCTTGAATAGTCTTGGAAAGAACAAATAAAATTAAAGTAAATATTTGATATATAATGATTAGTTGCTGAAAGCTCATCAGTTCAAAAATTTAATTTTACTGCATTTTTTATTCCAATTTTCAATGTTGTAGTAAGTACAAAAGAAAATACTTGTCATATAATTCGTTTCAGTAAATCGCCAATGACGCAGTAGGTTTTAGACTTATACAATGAGAGAAGGAGGCAAAACTAAAACTCTTGTTTGTTGTGATTTTTTTTCGTTTCAAGCTTGATTTGCATATTCAAATTAAGTTTTACTCGTTTTAAAATTTATTTATTCATTTATATTAGTACATATTATATGTTTGTTTGCTATGATTGTTTATTTATTTTCTGTTCGTTTTAAGCTTGAGTTGCATACTCAATTTAAGCTTTACTCGTTATAAGAGATATTTATTCAATCTATTGTATTTTTTCCCTATAATTATTTATATAATTTCTGTTCGTTTTGGGTTTCATTTTTTCTTTATCAGTAATTTCTGGTCGTTTTGAGTTTGATTTATTGCAGGTTTCTATTTCTTCTGATCCTAAGTTTAATTATTTTAGCTCAGTGTTGCCGATTGGAAGTTGCCAATAGAAGATTTTACTACGCAAATCTTATAATACGATATTCGTAGGCAATTACGCTGAGATTGAGGTGGGGAAAGAAAAGTAAGCAGAAGAGGGGTGGAGAGTTGTTAGCAAGAGCCGTGGTACCCGCTGGGCTTGCCCCTTAAATTGCGGGTACAAGGTAGACGTCCTCCAACACTTCACTTACTTCTCTCCTCACCTTTTTGATACCTGAATATTTATTTCATAACGAAATTGGACCGTCTCCGGCTTGTGTTTATCTTCTACCTGTTAAATGATATTTGATAGCGTTTTGCCTTACGAACTACGGATAAACTATGAGTGAGAAATTTGTTTATTCGCCGCTGCTGAACTTTCTTTTCCGTTCGCTGAATAATGGCAATAAGCTATCGCAAATAATTGACTCCGCAGTTAAGTTCTATGACAAGGAAAGGATAAATGAAGCCCGAGCTTTGCTGCATGAAATCACTTGCGCTACCGAGCGGTTGTCTATGAAAGTCAAAGATGAAGATAACGTTAAAGAACTATGTCGTACAATGGTCTCGGCGGTGAAAGATCAGAAATGTAAGCTTCCAAAGTTTGTAATAGTGGACCCACAAGAAGTTCCTACAACTGCAGACGAAATCAGTGCAGTCGTAATTACCCGTGTCAATGAGATGTGCAGAAAGGTAGACGGATTTATAGAATCGCAAAGCCAACAAAAATTCAGTCAACTACTTACCCAGACTTTAAAAACCTCCGTCCCCCCTCCCCAACCGTTATCCTACGCTGCAGTAGTAATAAAAAACTTTCCTCATGAATTGAAAACTCCCAAATCCCGCAAGGAGTTTATTACCCAATTGTGCAAAAATTACTGTGATGAAATTGTTGAACTGAAGCGTTTTAAAACTGAGACTAAGCTACTTGTTAAGAACAAAAACGCCGCCACTCGCATCGCCGAAAAAATAGCAAAGGCAGGTTCGAACTTAGAAGCCCGTGCAAAGGCCCCATCATACATTGGTATCGTTACGCAAGTGCCTCGGGATGTTGCAGAGGAGGAATTGAAGGCCCTCTTCATGGGCCTAATTGAGGTCAAACGTTGTGGTACTGCACAGGCATTTAAACTCTATTTCGAAACCGCAGCTGACCTCAAACTTGTCGTCGAAAGCCCGCCAATGGTTGGAATTGAGCGACTAAATATGAAAAACCTAATTTTTTTTGCCTCTCAAGTGTTACAAGTGCCATAAAAATGAGCATAAAGCCGCTTCGTGTACAAATGAAGCTGTCTGTGGCCGATGCGCGAGTCCCGAACAAGTTTCATCAAAGGACAACCCCTGTACAAAACCGATGCGTTGTGTAGCTTGTGATTCGTCGTCTCACACCTGCTATCACGTAAGATGCCCTGAAAACCAAAAAGTGATTGCAGAGAAGCCTAACCATGGAAATTAGCGTCATTTCCTGGAATATGCATGGCGATGCTCTTAATAAGCGCCCTGTAATTGAAGAATTCTTGAGGAATCACGACGTGTTGTGCTTGCAAGAACATTTCCTAATTGAGTGCAATAAGGAGCTCCTTGAATTCCCTGATTCCCACGTGTTATATTTTTCGCCAGCCAAACGTCGTCTAAGCCACGGCGGACCCTCTGGCGGCATTGCTACCCTAGTTCGCAAAGCAATTCCCAGTGTCCTCGTGGAGACCTCAGCCAATCATATCGCTATTCAAATTGCGAATCTGACCGTTATTAACACTTACCTTCCGACAGATTACAAGTCCGAAAAATCTGAAAAAAGCTTTGCTCTTGCGGCCAAACGTCTTGCAAAATGTGTTACCCGAAATGCTATGCCCGAAAAGCTCCTGATTGGTGATTTTAATTGTGACTTACGTGACTTGACCTCAACTCGATCAAATCTTATCCTGCAGCTTACCAGTGATCTAGAAGTTCTAATGAAAAATCGTGACGCAACTTATCTTCATCATACGGGGGCCACTACCAACATCGATCACGTTTTAGCATCGGGAAATCTGTCCCAAAGCCAAGTGAGAGTCCTGTCTTCAACATACACTTCTGACCATTTTCCGATAACTGTCAAAGTAAAAATTTCTGCTGCTGCCCCGACAGCCAAGATTCCAGTCTGGTTTGTCAAAGAAGAGTAGGAAAAGACAGACGCATCATCTTTCCAATCGGTCTGTGATACAATCCTTTGTAAGATTAAGATCCCTTTCATTCTTTTACAAAAATCTGCAGATATTTCCTGTGACGATGCTCGTGTGCTTATGGACATTCATTGTGCTCTTATTTGCCATACCATTAAATGCGGCATATAAGCTGCTGTGCCGACAGTGAAAATCAGGCGTGGAACGCGAATTCAAGGTTGGTCCCGGAACTCCGAACTGAAGTCTCTGCGTGTCAGAAATCTAAGCTTTGGTTCCAAGTCTGGCTTGATTGTGACAGACCACGAACAGGCTGGGTTAACTGTGTCCGGAAACACGCAAACCGTGTATTTGCCAGAGCTCTATACAAGCACAGATGCGATTGCATAACCAATTTTTCTGAAAGCGTGAACCAAAATCCCAGTGCCCTGTGGAAACATGCCCTGCAACCCAAACGTTATGCTACGCCGGATTCTGTTCCTCGTGAAGATTTCTGGGAAGACCATTACAGCCGAGAGTTTACGCCTCCCCCCTCCAATCTTAGTGCAGAACATGCTGAAAAGCTTAACTACAGCTTACAGTGCCATGCAAACAGTGATTTTGTCGTGACACGAAGTATGGTTATCTCTGCTATAATGAAATTGAAAAAGAAATTCAGTAAGGGTACTGATGGTATCTGCGGGGCTGCTCTTGATTTTAGTAGTGATCTTCTGATTGACCACCTGAGCTTACTGTACCAGATGATATTCTTCTCTGGAATAGTGCCAAAATGTTTCTGCGAAGGTAAACTGATCCCCGTGTTAAAGCGAGGTAAACCTCCCCACCTTTGCAGTTCGTATAAACCCGTAACTGTGTCGAATGTTTTTTGTAAGTTATTTGAGTTGCTAACACACAAAGAAATTCGGTCAAAATGTTACATTCCTTCGGGGCAGTTTGGCTTTCAGAAGGGACTAGGGTGTGGTCATGCCCTGTCAGCTCTATGTGCTATACTTTTGGATGCTGATGCAGCTAGTGAATCTCTAGTTCTTGGTAGCCACGATGTGCACCGTGCATTTGATTCGCTCGTCTACGAATACATTTTGTATTCGGCATATAAGAGGGGGGTCAACCCTTTGGTGATAGGAGCGTATCGTGATTTATATGGTAATCTCGTGGTCCGTATTTATATTCCTGGTCTGAGTGATATTTATGTTGTTTTACCGGTTTATAAGGGAGTGAGACAGGGATCTATTGTTTCACCTGATTTTTTCAACTATGCAATAATAGAGTCACAATCGCAAATTGAATGTTCATGCATAGTTCGCGGTTTGAATCTAAGTCTAGTTTGTTATGCCGATGACGTGTTTATGCCTTGTCGGACCATTACGCGCCTCGAGGAGAATTTTAAAATGTTAAATGATGAATACCGGAAAATTGATCTTAGTTTCAATGCAGCTAAGTCTGAGATTGTTCTTTTTAATTGGAATGATTCGACTGATGTATCTGTTAGACTTGGTGATATTACCGTTAAGCCAGAGACTTCGTTAACTTATTTGGGCCTCCCTGTCGGAACTTCCGTGCGAGCTACCCGCTCGCTCATAGTTAGCCACCTGCAAAAGCGAATTTCGGCGTCATATGGCAACATTGTGGCAAATAAACTCCGTTTTTATCGCATGATTTTAGCTAGGTTGTATAACGCAACTGCGCTGCCAAATATTCTATATATTGCACCTTTCTGGAGAATGCTCCAGAAATCTGACATTAAGCAAATTCGGTCTTACTACTTTCGTTATGCGAAGTATCTGTTGAGATTACCTTTGTGGACGCGTAACTCATATATTAGTCTTCATTATAAAGTTACATAACCATGTCAGGCCGTTAGAAAACAGATTGACAATTTTAACGCAAGGCTATCGCACGAGTGGTCGTCCCTCCTGCGGCAGTAGTGTCTATGTAGTGCTTTTAAGTACTTGTTCTGTATTGTTTTTTTTATTATGTTGTTCTCCGTCTTTTTGCTTTTTTGTAGTGACGGGTTAAAAAATAAATAAATAAATATAAATAAATATGGCCTTCACTTTTCTTAAAAAAACTTGTTTTTCAGAAAGTTTTTTTTTAATTAATTTCTGTCCGTTTTTCATTACCAAAGTTTCAAGTTTTTCAAATTCCCTATTTGAAAAAAAGTTTTTATTCAAAAATAAATTTAACAGTCTGCAAGAAATAACAAAATTAAACTAAATATTTGATTTGTAATGATATTAATTGCTGAAAGCTCACCAGCTAAAATTTTTTTTCTCTCAGGGACAGATTTAAAGCTTTGACACTTCTAGGCCAAAGCAATTTTGCCGCTCCGTTTTTGTAAAATTTTCGGGGAAATCCCCAAAACCTTGGGAATAATGAAAGCCGCAGGGCCTAGTGAGTAGTAACCTATCATGAAGTTTCACACAAACACAAGATTTGGGAGACAAGTGGACTCCAGCCAGAACATCGAAAAATAGCATGTGACGGTAAATCTACTCATGTTACTAACGGGAGTCCAAATAAGGAGTCACTAAGAATAATCGATTCTATAGTGATAAATGCATTGTGACAGAAATTCTATTTTTAATATATTTTATTTTGAATTCGAGCGTATAATATAGTAAAGAACTGAGAGTGTTGTAACACTTATAATTCTATAGTGTAGTGAGCGATATATATTATGAACAAGCAAAATGGAGTTAACAAATTCTTCGATGTAAGTTACTTTTTTATAATTAAATAGTTTGTATATAATTAGTTTAGACATTTCTCCGTTCAAAAAGTTTGATAGATCTTGCATTTCAAAAGTGTAAGAGCCATATTTCTACACAAAAATTTATGAAGAAACAAAGAAATAAAGCACAGAGAAACACGATAAATTAATGGAGAAAAAAATCTAATGATAATTAATTGTATTTCAACCTTCTTTTTTATAAGCTAATACCCTCTAGCATCTTAATAACATACTGACTTCGTTTCAACTGTGAAAATAGTTTCTTATTCTCCAAAACTGTCTTTTGCATAATTTAATACCAGCCAAATGAAAACACTTTCCCCTATTCTCTTTTAATAAACTAGTAACCCGGCTTAACCTTGTCCAAATGCCAATGACGCATGAATATAGGAGAAGATATTTAGCTCTTGTTTCCGCATTCTGGATTATTAACAGATTCCAGGCCAATTAGTTTTGAATTAAATGCTTTACATTGACGTGTTATAGAATATGTATTAAAATGATGGTGGAGATTTTTTAAGATGATAAACATATATAATAAGCATCCATTTTATTTATAGTATAATGTAAGATCCTCCACCAAAAAGTGTAAGCAACAGGGGTTATGCTTTATTTTGGTGATATTCTCAAATCAGTACCGTATTTTTGGCTATGCATGGATCCGTTGATATAGGATGGGATTATTAGAGAGAGAGGGGAGTCATTGTGTGACATCACAAAACCTGTTTGAACAGGATCTTCAAAATTCTCAATTAATTGTTCTCATCTAGATAGAATCTTAAATTTCTAAGGCAGTGTATTCAAAAGTAAATCCACAATATCATTTTGCTTTGTTTCAATTAATATACCAATAAATTGAGTAAATGCGTTTGAGTCACATCGTAAAAGTTGCATACAATTGTCCAATTATGGAGAATAATTTCTCATTATATTGTCAAGTATTCTTAGAGAAAATATTTCCTTTTGAAGAGATAACTCTAGAAAATTATCATCTAGAATCAAACATTTTTCCATCATCACAAGATTCAGCATAATTTTCTCTTTCTCAAATTCATCCATTTTTCAATCCTAACACTCTCACAGCTGACTTTAGGCTAACCAGGATTCTTTGTACTTCTTGAATATTCGATAACCTACAAAAACTCTTACACGAAAAAAAGACAACATTTTCGATTTCGAAACATTTTTATTATGTATATAATTACAACAATAATATATTACATACACATACAATTGCTGATACAACTTATTCTCCTTAATATATTTATGTACTGCATTTAAAGCAGCTTGAAGTCTATGAATATGCAGTATATCAACTTTCGCTGCAAAGCATAATTGTTCCCCCAATTTAAATTTATTCAATGATATCATATATCTTGTATATACATCATCCTATTCAAAAGCTTAGTCGAGATAAGTAGAGGGCCCCACACAGATACTAACTATACAAGATCACACGACCATTTCTACTCCTACCAGTACAAGATCATTGACCTCCAATACGCAAGAATACTGCTAGTACAAGATCACAGAGGTTTGAATACTACCAGTACAAGGTTACAGCCAATCAAATGGCTAGAATCCGTGGACGAACAAGACCACATTCTCTTTCTAAGCCAATCACAGAGCTAGAAATACTGGGCAAAGTGACATAAGACCAGATTTCTGGGAAATTAATTTCCCTGGAATTCCAGCATTGAATTTTATGTAATTTCTTTGTTGTAATCAAAGTACCGTAATTTCTGTTACATCACAATTCCACCTTGAGACTCTGTTTGTAAAATCCTCTTATCTGATTATCAAATATTCTTGAAGTAGAACTTTCATAGGGGTGAAACAAAGCTAGATATTATTCATATTTTTAATTGGATTGTATGAAAGGGATAATAGAGTTAAAAGCGCGTAAAAGTTAAGGTAAGTCTGAGTGGTTGGTAAGTTTAAAATGTATCTGTGCACAGTTGCCAGAATAAAGGAAACGTCAGAGATTAATTAACAATTTAGGGGATTATTTGGGGTGAAACAGTTTGAGACATGTGACTCGACATAGCTTTACTTCTCGGCTGTGGTCACTATAATAGACAAGTACACAATACGGGATTAGTGAGACGATTATGGATTTGAACCATCAAGAACCTCAACCTCCAAGGGGCCCCCTCCCTCCAACTTTTTGGCCCATCCCCCCATTTTTTTTATACTTTTGAAGTTTTTTTTTTTAAAAATATTATTTTTTTTCCAATTTTTTTTTGCATGTGTTAGAATGAACAAGTACAAAAATAATGGATTAGAGACGTTATGGATTTGAAACATCAAGAACCGGAACCGCCAATGACCCTAGCCACCAAGGACCTCAACCTCCAAGGTCCCCTCTCCCCAACCCCCAGGGGGCCCCTATCCCTCCCAATTTTTGGACCAATCCCCCCATTTTTTATATCCTTTGAAGTTTATTTTTTTAACATGATAATTTTATTTCAACTTTTTTTTACATGTCTTAGAATGAACAAGTACACAATATGGGATAAGCAAGATGGTTATGGATTTGAACCATCAATGACTGCATCCACCAATGACACTTGCCAACAAGGACCTCAACCTCCGAGGTCCCCTCTCCCCAACCTCCTAGGGGCCCCCTCCCTCCAACTTTTTGAGCACATCCCCCCATTTTTATACTTTTTTTGAAGTTTACTTTTTTATTTTATTTTTATTTTTTAACATGAGAATTTTATTTCAACTTTTTTACATGTCTTAGAATAACATAAAACATACTTAAAGCATAAAAATTCACTTTTAAGCTAGATTTCTTAACGTATGTAGATGTGTGTTGTCTGAAACCTATGATTTGGGGTACATGGTTTACTATTTCGCACTTTTCTGACCTAGGTTTCTTAGCCAGTCGTAGGTGTGTGTGTTGTCTGAAATCTATGACTTGGCATGTTTGGTTTACTATTTTAGACTTTTCTTAGCTAGGTTTCTTAACCTTTTCGTAGGTGTGTGTTGCATGAAACTTATGATTTGGGATGTCTAGTTTGCTATTTTGGTATTTTTGAGCTAGATTTCCTAACCTTTCGTACATGCATGTTGTCTGAGACCTATGATTTGGGATGCTTGGTTTACTATTTCGCACTTTCTGAGCTAGGTTTTATAGTCTTTCATAGGTGAATGTTGTACAGCCCTCCCCCTGGGGAATTTGGAGGATTATTAGCATAATTAACCCTTTATTATTTCCTTTCAGTTAGACAAGCGAAGGTAGGGTCTTAGGAATTATCTGTCTATAGACTACAAGTGGTAAAAGACAAACTATATTTTTAAATCATTCTTTTTGTATTTTTGAACAAATATTAGTATATTTAACCCTTTATTATATCCTTTCAGTTAGACAAAGAAAGGTAGAGTGTTCTTAGGAATTATCTGTCTATAGACTACAAGTGGTAAAAGACAAACTTTATTTTTAAATTATTCTTTTTGTATTTAGGAAAAAATATTAGCATATTTAACCATTTATTATTTCCTTTCAGTTAGACAATGAAAGGTAGGGTGTTCTTAGGAAATATCCGTCTATAGACTACAAGTGGTAAAAGCCAAAACTTATTTTTAAATTATTCTTTTTGTATTTTGAAAAAAATATTAGCATATTTAACCGTATATTATTTCCTTTCAGTTAGATAAGGAAAGGTAGGGTGTTCTTAGGAATTATCTGTCTATAAACTACAAGTGGTAAAAGACACATTTTATTTTTAAATTATTCTTTTTGTATTTTGGAAAAAATATTAGCATATTTAACCCTATATTATTTCCTTTCAGTTAGACAAGGAATGGTAGGGTGTTCTTAGGAATTATCTGTCTATAGACTACAAGTGGTAAAAGACAAACTTTATTTTAGAATTATTCTTTTTGAATTTTGGAAAAATATTAGCATATTTAACCCTTTATTATTTCCTTTCAGTTAGACAAGGAAAGGCAGGGTGTTTTTAGGAATCATTTGTCTATAGACTACAAGTGATAAAAGACAAACTATATTTTAAAATTATTCTTTTTGGAAGAATATTAGCATATTTAACCCTTTATTCCTTTCGGTTAGACAAGTAAAGGTAGGGTGTTCTTAGGAACTGTGTACTTGTTCACAGTTATTTTCATGTGTACAAGTTCATTGTAAGACATGTAAAAAAAAATTGAAATAAAATTATCATGTTAAAAAAATAGACTTCAAAAAGTATAAAAAATGGGGGGATGGGCCCAAAAAGTTGGAGGGATGGGGGTCCCTTGGAGGTTGGGGAGAAGGGACCTTGGGGGTTGAGCCCCTTGATGGTTCTAATCCATAACCATCTCACTAATCCCATATTGTGTACTTGTTCATTCTAAGACTTGTAAAAAAAGTTGAAATCAAATTATAATGTTAAAAAAAATAAACTACAAAAAAGTATAAAAATGGGGGGATGGGCCCAAAAAGTTTGAGAGAGGGGCCCCTTGGAGGGTGGGGAGAGGGGACCTTGGAGGTTTAGGTCCTTGGTGGCTAGGGTCATTGGTGGTTGCGGTTCTTGATGGTTCAAATCCATAACCATAAACCTTCTCACTAATCCAATATTGTGTACTTGTTCATTCTAAGACATGTAAAAAAGTTGAAACAAAATTATCATGTTAAAAAAAATAAACTTCAAAAAAGTATAAAAAATGGGGGGATGGGCCCATAAAGTTGGAGGGATGGGGCCCCTTGGAGGTTGAGGTCCTTGATGGTTCAAATCGACAATCGTCTTACTAATCCCATACTGTCTACTTGTCTATTATAGCGACCACAGCTGAGAAGTAAAGCTATGTCAAGTCACATGTCTCAAACTGTTTCACCCCAAATAATCCCTTAAAATGTCAATTAATCTCTAACGTTTCCTTTATTCTGGCAACTGTGCATAGACACACTTTAAACTTACCATCCTCTCAGACTTCCCTTAACTGTTACGTGCTTTTAACTCTTTTATCCCTTTCATACAATCCAATCTAAAATATGAATAATATCTAGCTTTGTTTCACCCCTATGAAAGTTCTACTTCAAGAATATTCGATAATCAGATAAGAGGATTTTATAAACAAAGTCTCAAGGTGGAATTGTGATGTAACACAAATTACGGTATTTTGATTGCGACAAAGAAATTACATAAAATTCAATGCTGAAATTCCAGGGAAATTAATTTTCCAGAAATCTGGTCTGATGTCACTTCGCCCAGTATTCCTAGCTCTGTGATTGGCTTAGAAAGAGGATGTGGTCTTGTTCGTCCACAGATTCTAGCCCTCTGATTGGCTGTAATCTTGTACTGGTAGTATTCAAACCCCTGTGATCTTGTACTGGCAGTATTCTAGCTCATTGGAGATCAATGATCTTGTACTGGTAGGAGTAGAAATGGTCGCGTGATCTTGCATAGTTAGTATCTTCTGGGGGCCCTCTACTGAGATCCTCTTGTAATTTCTAGTGCTTTGTTTGATACTCTCATCTTTGCATCATTACTGCTGCTGCCACTATAAACTTATAATGGTGTAAACATACCACTCATTATTGCAAATGTATATCTTGTCAAATAAACGATTATAATCAAACTGTTCTCTCTGAATTCTATTCTCCTACTAATATGAACTATATTGAAAATTCGTCATTATATTAGTTCTGGTTGCTATGAGCGGTTGTAAGGGCCTCTTGGTTATTTTTAGTCCACCATATTTGGAGTCCCCTTAGTAACATGAGTAGCTTTAACATCACAGGCTATTTTTCGATGTTCTGGCTGGAGTTCAATTGTCTCCCAAATATGGTGTTCGTGTGAAACCTCATGATAGGTTACTACCCTGGTGGGCCTATTGGCAAATCCTGACCTGGTTTCGCAGCAATTTTCATTTTATTTTCAATGTTATAATAAGTACAAAAGAAAATATTTGTAACATAATTCGATTTAGTAAAGCGTCAAATACGCAGTAGGCCTTACGCT
>JAQQPU010023388.1:0-13320 GCA_029168905.1 Artemia sp. Kazakhstan ARC1039 | reverse complement strand
TACTCGCAAAACCTCTAAAACTGCATTCATTTTGCTCAAACTTTCATCTAGGATGCTTAGATCATCAGCATACTCTAAGTCCAGGAGACATTTTCCTCCCCTTTTGATTCCATGGTCTCCCATTGTCTTTCCTGTGCTCCTTAAGACAAAGTCCATCAAAATAATCCATATAAAGTGGGATAGAACATAATCCTGCTTAACTCCTGATATAATACATAACCAGCTGCTAACATCATTTCCTACCTTAACCGCAGCAGTGTTATTCTCGTAGATAGCACTAATCACTTTAATGTATTTTTCTGGTATACCATACAAGGATAAAACCTTTACTAAAGTTCTTCTATCAGCAGAATCGAACGCTTGCTCATAATCTATAAAACTGAGGACCAAAGGTGTTTGAAAACTCAGGCACTTCTCAATTATTAGCCTAAGAGTGAAAATTTGGTCGACACATCCTCTACCTTTTCTAAAACCGCACTGTTCTTCTCTTAAACCTTTGTCAACGGCATCTCTCAGTCTAAAAAGTATCATATTACTAAGTAATTTACTACCTACAGAGACCAGACTAATGCCTCAATAATTACCACACTCACTTTTATCACCTTTCTTATAAAGTGGCTTTCTAATTAAAGTTTTCCTAAAATCGTTAGGTACTTCCCATTTTTCAAAAGTCATATTCATAATCTTCAGTAACTTATTTCTAACCTCCGAGCCACCATATTTAAGAAACTCATTTACCACCCTATCCGCACCTGGAGCCTTGTTATTTTTTAATCCTTTTAGTACTGTCACTAATTTCTCCTCACAAAACAAATCTTCATGACAACCCTCCCCCCGTAGCCCTCAGGACAAGGGTCGTAGGTTATGTCCTTGGGGCATATAAGGTTTTTATAGAAAGTTTTGTCGTAGCAGCTTCAAAAAGAGCTCTATTCGATTGGAAACTGAGAGACTAATGCCTTTTATATTAGTCGAAAGTGATCAGGGGGTAAATTTTGATATAGCCATTTTGTTCAGCCCATCGGAATGGTCTGGAAATTATGTCTTTGAGGATAACAAATCCCCCCAGCCCTAAAGACAAGGGTTGTAAGTTATGCCATGGGGTCATATAGGAACCCCATATGACCCCATATGTTTGTTTTTTTTATAGAAAGTGTGGTCATATAAACTTCGAAGGGGGCTCATTGGATCAGACACTCTAGAGCTCTTTTCAAGAGTCAAAGTGATTAGAGGACAGCTACCCCCTCCACCCTACACGCACGTCGTATTGTCCCGAAATGTGTCTTATAAAAATTTTGAGATAGCCATTCTATTCAAAATAGTTTAAATATCGTATAACAAGGCTTTTGGGGTTGAAACAATCCCCATAAATTAGGGGCAAAGGTTGTAAGTTATGCCCAGGGGTATTTAAGGTTTTTATGGAAGGGATGGTTGTTTAACTTGAGAAGAGACTCACTCTTTCTCCTTGAAAAAGACTATGTCAATATAAAACGAACTGAAATTAATCAAAAAAACTTTTTGCACAAAATAAGTTTAAAAAAAAAGGTAAAGAACTTCCTTAAACCAAAAATTAACAAAAATAGAATCAAATAATCCACCACTATTTATCACTAGAGGGTAAAACTTGACCGGAGGGCAATCAGCCCCTACTAGCCCTTTTCTGTCCGGGAACATGAGACACTATTTGCCTGATCATGAAAAATATTTGAAAACGATCCAAATCCACTGTCAGCTCCTTTTAAAACAAAAAAAAGAAGCCAACAAATACATATTCCACTCATTAAAAATGTCTGTAAGAGGGAACAAAATTAGGACTTTCTTATAATATTGACTAAGCCTCAAAAAATATATTTGACTCTTGCCTTCCCTCTCACAAATAAATAAATAAATAAAAGGAAGCCTCTGTGGAAGTCTTGAAAGAACGCCTCATCAACGCGGTACTATCAAGTAGTTCTTGTCCTGACCATAGTTTCCATACTTAGGAAAATCTGGGTAAGTAAATACAACATGTTCGTGCTAAAATTTTCTAAACAAGCGAGCCGATGAAAAGTTCAGCCCTTCACTTCACAAGTTTGAATGTTGACATTTCCAGTTTAATACTTACTGGTCCTTTAGGTCCAGCGCCTGCTTAAAACTCTCTAGGTAAACCCAGTGTTTACTAAATTTCATACAAATTTGGTAAACTTTTTCTTGCTGGAAAATATTTCCACCCAAGAAAAATTAATAGAAATTGAAAAAAATTGATGTAATCTTTGTCACATGACTAAATTTTTGTAAATCAGGGGAAATGGGAATAATTCACGGCCTTGGGTGTTTTATTTTCTTCGTTGTTCTACATCTCCTTATGTTCATAGTTGTGGATACCGAAGAATCTTGCCATAAACCTTAAGGGGAAATTTAATAAATTTCTGTCAACAGATAGTTTTCTAAAATTCAGACCGTTTTTGGGAAATTTATGGTTAATTAGTATATTTTTACGTGGGGTATTTCCCCAACCTCTCACTTATTCCAGATGTATTAGTTCAATAAGAATTGGTTTGTTATTCGCATATAAAAAGAGCGCAACATGGATTCGTCTAAAATTAAATACTGTTTTTACAAAATATCGAAAGTTTTATTAGTTCTTCAGATACACTAAATACTTCTATTTATTCTCGTAAAGCAGAAGGACATTTTTTTTTTTCATACCTCTTTTCAGTAAAAATATGAACTTATTTCAAATGAGGGACTTAATTTTTGGGACGGGTAGAGAGGAGGCTGGTCAATTTGTCCACACTATTGGCGACAGTATTTGTCCACCAATAATTGGAACACTGTCTATTTTCTATAGTTTCATTTTTTTTTTTTTATCCGGCTCCCTTTCCATAGAAAGATATTCTAGACAATTTAATCCCGGTAAAAATTTACCCTGGACAATTATCATTAATATCTCCACATGCAAAATTGAGTCGGCAAAGAGAGAGTAAGACAAATAAAAAGAGTTTTGTATAGGAATTCTGGCAAATAACTTAAGACCTTTTCCAAGGGGCTGTGGGGGTAGTTTTATCTCCAGAGGCCTAGTTATTGGACCTTTCAACTATGCTGAACAATATGGCCCTCTCAAAATTTTGATCGAACGACTTTGGTGAAAGAAGGGGCGTGGGAGGGGGCTAGCTGTCCTCCAATCGTTTTTGGTCAATTAAAAAGGGCACTAGAACTTTTAAATTCACGTTCGAATGAGCCCTCTCCCGATATCCTAGAACCAGTGGTTTGATGCGATCACCCTGGGAAAAAAACAGAAAAAAATATGAAAAAAAAAACAAACAAATAAACAAGCATCCGTGATCCTTCTTTTGGCAAAAAAAAAAAAATGCAAATTCCACATTTTTGAAGATGGGAAATTTTTACAGTAGGGTTCACTGATATGCTGAATCTGATGGCGTCATTTTCGTTAAAATTCGTTGATTTTTAGGGTTTTTTCCCCCATTTTTAGAAAATCAGGCAAATTTTCTCGGGTTCGTAGCCTTTGATGGGTAAAACTAAACTTAATTAATCTTAGTTTCACTAAGATTCATTAATAAGCGACCTATATTAGTTTTACTTTAAAATGCTTTCAGTAAAGAATTTTTCAAACTTTACGATAAAGAGCAGAGGCCTGAAAGAGGGAGAGAGATAGAGGGAAAGGAGCACAAAGTTAAGAGCCAATTAACCAATAAGCACCAAATTCTAAACAATTTAGACAAATATCATGGTCCACTCTAATTACAGAAAAAACTTACAAAATAAAAATGAAAATATAAAATGTCCCTAATTTCGTCCCCCTGTCTAAAAATTGGAGGGTCATCTCCGTCAAACACGCAAACACACGCTAAAACAACCAGGGCAAAGTCAAGAATGTGTCTTCTTTTTTCACTTCGCTGTTGGATGCAATGGAGACAATCAAATTGAGTTATGAACGGCTTCGTTCTCACTTAAGTTACAATCTCTGAATGTCCCAAGTAAATTATTAAAGTTGAAGGCACACTTTCACTAATTTACTCACGAATGATTAAAACACTGACTTTGCATAGAGACTCCAAAACCACCTGTTGGTGCGTTATTTGTTTATACTATTTAATTAATCATCATTGAAAATTAAAATCGATAAATTAAACCTTTATTCTTAATAAACTTAATCCAAAGAACTTCCAACCCTTGGCATGATTTAAACTTATGAATCCCAAGTCACTCGTAGAAATCATTCGTTTGAGGCCCTGACCTCTACGTCAAGAATTTAAACTTAAATCACAAACTTGTGTCAAGAATTGCAACCATGCTTTATAGAGAACTTAATAAATTTCACACGTCAGTTTGTTAATTACTAAAAGCCTGCCGCATCTACAGTTGATGACACAACCCTAATTAATGACAAAATGCAACAACGGACACTTTACTTTAATAACTAAAGCTGGCTGTAACTTGGACACTTGCGAGTTTTGTCGGTGTCCGGATAAATATCTGCTAATTGCTAATTCTTCATTAACGTGGATAGCAGGGTATTGTCTATCAGCTTTTGTTAGCATGAGCATTACAAATTATAGCAGAGTATATAAAAAGAATGTCGGATTGGCTGAAATAGCATTTTTGAAATAACTTACAGATTTTTTTAACCACACTATCAAAATTTTTAATGCTTGGAAATTTTAGCAATTGTTTCAAAACACTCTAGTTTTATTTGGTGATTCTATTGACTAAGATGCCTGGGGCCCATAGACGTCGTTGAGGGGATACAAGGGGACAGTGACCCCTCCCTAATCATTTGGAAGAAATTATAATTTAGGTTAACTTAAAAATGATGGTTGATGAGAAACTGGTTCAGGCGGTGCCAGGTACATTTTTTTTGTCAAATCATAAAATTGGACTAGGTTAAGAGGTACATTCTAAATTAACAATCCATTAAACTACCGTCGATTCGGCAAAAATTACGGTAGTGCTAATTTCGTTTGTAGTTTTACAGGGTAAGGTGAGTGTAAATGCCATATCTAGGGGAAGGTGGGTATGGGGTTTGACCCCCCCCCCCTATTTTCGTCCGACGGGTGAAAAACGCAGCAAAATACACGAAAACAAATTTTTGATGTGTTTTTGAAGTTTTTTTACCCCCCCCCTTAAAAAAAATTCTGGATACACCCTTGATAAGTGTACAAAAACACATAGGCGCCATGCATGCCGGTCGCCGAAGATCCGTCGGGACAACTACAAAAATGATCCGTCGGGACGACTAAACTTTTGGTAACAAGGGTATATAATAGAGTAAAAACATTGTATCTTTAT
This sequence comes from Artemia sp. Kazakhstan ARC1039, assembly GCA_029168905.1. Taxonomy (NCBI): domain Eukaryota; kingdom Metazoa; phylum Arthropoda; class Branchiopoda; order Anostraca; family Artemiidae; genus Artemia; species Artemia sp. Kazakhstan ARC1039. Next base: position 8,034 of record JAQQPU010023388.1, on the reverse strand, counting down.
TCTAAGATTAAGTATGTATTGCAAGTTAGTTTATATATACAAATCAGTAATTTTGAAATATCACAAGATACATGTTGCAAGACTAATATATTACAGTCTATTGTAAGAATCTGTAACAAATGTTTTGACTTATTCTGTATTCTTTCTTTTGCTTTAATGTCGCCTAGTGATATTAATNTATTCTGTATTCTTTCTTTTGCTTTAATGTCGCCTAGTGATATTAATGTTATTTGTTGATTTGGATACAATTTTTAATGGGAAAACTAACATAAATATTCATTTTTGTTTTAGTATGACCCACTAATATTATTATTATTTATTTATTTGAATGTAATATTCAAAGGGAAACGAATAAAAAAAAAATATTTTGAAAATTACTCTTAGCGCCTAATTAACAAATGGAAAACTGAAAAGTAAAAATCTATCTTTATTATCTAAACTGTTAGCAAGTCCAGGTTAACCAAATGCTAATAACAGATCCGCATGTTTTAATGTAAATAAAGCAAAATATGTTAATATATTAAAAATAAGATAAACGCCCTGTTGACTTTTTACCGTTTAGATCCCCCAGACCCCAGAATTAACTCATTGAGCTGCATTGAGATTTAACTTATTGAATTCTTTTAACTCATTGAGCTGCCATGTACATCACATGAAAATGAAAGTCTCTAGCGGCCTCGGTTTTCTAAGAAATCTTGAATACGCTTTTCACGGTTTGGTCACGGGCATCCTTGTCTATTGTTTGGTTCAGCCTTGTCTCGTGTTCAGAGGTGTCAACTGGGAGAAGGTTGGGGTTATCTTGTTCCATGATATTCCTCCCTGGCCCCTTAGACTTTTAAAAATATTTTTTTTTTGGTAATTTCATAGGAAAGTACTGCTTTTCTTGTATCTTCATAGCACAAAATGAAAAAAGCAAAAACAAAATTAGACCTCCCCCAAATGTCGAAAAAACATATATTGCCCACCGCCATTATATTTTGATGACGTTTCCTTGAACAAAGAAGAATGTCTTTTATCTTTTCATCAGAAACTCCAATAATCAAGTATCATCATCCATAGTAAATTCCACGTTTACGATACAAATTGGGCAAATAATCGTGCGACTGATCATGAGGGGATGTTTTGCTTTGTGAAGTCTTACTCTCTCGAATGGCCTTAGAATAATCTAGTTGATTTGAGACTTCCCAGCGCTTTCTCTTGACTTTATCTCTTCCTCAACAGATCGGACACAGTCTCTCCAGGTTGGGTGTCATGCTTCGGCCATTAGGTGTCATCCTGTGGCCGTTATAGCTTGCCGGACAATATAAGTCATATGGTCCGATTATATGGGTGTTGATATTTCCTTTTTTCTAATGCCACTTTCTAAGTTTTACGGATATTTAATAAAACTTATTATGAAAATTCCCTCCTAAGCCACTGCGTGATCTTAAATCGCTTTATACTCTTTATTGCACAACTTGAATGTTTCATCTGCTCCACACAGACCTTCCCAAGGCCCTTAAATGTACTCTTTTTTTTCTCATCATTCTTCTCATCATCTCCGAAATTTACATAAATTTTAAGTTCCTTTTACTCTGTTTGTAAGATCAGACTTCAATCCTTTAATTGTTTGTCACCTTATCTGGAACACGCTTCCTGAGTCAGCGTGTAGGCGTTAATCTTTAACGGCCGTTCAAAAAGTAGTAATACATTTTTTGGCCTTTGAATTTTTATATGGTGTTGAATTTATAGTTTTTTCTTTCTACCCTGCCACTTTTTTGTAGTTTGAAATATTAAGTATCTATAAAGCCTAAGTAGTTAAACTTGCTTTTTGTTCTCCTTTATTTTAAGAGGCCATGGAACCCAGCAAGGGATAATGACGTAATTATTTTGTTTTTCAATAATGTTTTCATTTAAATAAATTGATTGATCAATTGGGCAGAATCTTTGCCTGCTTTCCTAGATGATGCTCGCTTTTGGTCTATTTTTAGAACCTCTCATCAGCTTTTCTAGTACGCTTAAATCTTCCAGACGCCTTTTTTTCCTAACCTCAATAGTATTTTGCACTGAATGTAAGTAAGACTAAGGTTTGCCCGCTGTACTTGTGTATTATCCCGAACACACTCGAGAAATATGCTCTGTTTGATCTCAGAAAAACCGTTTGTCCGTCTGCAATCGGTTATAATTAGCTTAGTCAGAGTGAGAAAAACTATGATGTAGGTATATTTTAATCAAATATTTAATATATAGAGATGGTTAGGGGTTAGGTATTTAATATAATGCGTTCTGGGCGGCCTGCTTTCCATAACTCTTTGTTGTAGTTCATATAATTTTGTTTCTGAAGTATTGTATTTTCATCATATTTTTGTATATTTCATTATAATTAACCTAACTTCACTTCTCGAGTGTGTTTGGAGATAATACACAAGTACCGTTTGCCCTTGAATTAACCTGAATATTAATTTGTACAGAGTATTAGACTAGGGTTTGCCTCGTGAAACAACCTTAATTTCCTTAGAAGGAAAGAATCGTTTAACAGCTTCATACATTACAATCTTGTAAGCTACTTTATAAGAACGTTCTCTAGTGTTGGGTGTCCATGGCATTTCCCAATCGACACGATCGTACATGCAGATAGTGCGCTCGTGCTTTATTTGTGGCGTTACCTTTAAATTACCACAAGGTATGACAGCCATATGTTCACTCCAGCGTTACCAACGCTTTGAAATAAACTCTACCAGTTCTCCGACTTAAATTTTACTGCGAGATATTGATCTGTGTCACCCAAACAGCAGGTTAAAAATTGCCGTTACAAAATGAAAGTTTTCAATAAACTAAAACTTGAACAGATCTACAAGTTAGAAAGTAGCAAGTAAAATCGAAATGTGATAGGAAAATTTGCATTGCACCAAAAAATTGAAAATTATACCAGGACCTCTAAAGTGTACCAAGATGGTAAAATTATACCCCGTTGGCAACGCTGGTTCACTGACCAAAGAATGACTCCCTACCCGGAAAGGCAGTTTCCAATATGTCCTGGACGAATCGAGAAACCACAGAAGAGTGTTAAACTCAACTAGATATTCTGATTCACATGACATGAACCATTACGCAAAAACAACCACTCGCGATCAGTCGTACGATTCTTTACCTAATTTGCACTGTGACCGTTGAAATCACCATCGAGAACGATATCGAATTTTGTGTTTTGCTGAGCAATAGATAAAAGAGATTCCGCCAAATACCCAAGGAAACACTACCACCACTAATAACTCATCCTGGCCTGAGTTTAATGCAGGTGCGCATATTCCTCCTCCATCCTAGCCTAGCAAAAGCTTCACTCTTTACTCTCTCCTATGACCTCTTAACACTCGTTTTGAAGACGTTGAACTTTTGTTTTGACCTCACATAGATGGCCGAAAAGCACGATTCAAGCCAATGTATTGTCCATAAAACGTGACCTAATCATCTTCACATTTCTTTCATTTTAGCCTTGAAAGTGGAATCGAACCAATTTTTTTGTACAGTTTATTGTTTGATACATGATCAGTCAAACGAATAGGCCTACCCAAAACTATTCTTAAGTAATTCCTCCACCTTCACTTTGCTACCTTTTAAATCTTTACTACATTCACCATCTATACTAATAATGCTACCCAGCAATAGAAGTTATTCACAGGTTTAATTTTTTCGTTACCTAGCATCACTTGTTTAACCTTATTTATTCCACGTTTACGCGACTTCTTAACATTAACTTTCAAGCCTATTTTCACACTCGGAGTCCTCAAAAACCCCCAAAATTATCTCATTTCGCAAACAATCTTATTGAGGAGACTAAAACCATCTCCGTAATCTTTGTCTAGGAGAGATTTATCTCCTTATTTGATATCATTTTCTCCCATAGCCTTTACTGTGATCCTTAGGACAAAGTCCATCAAAATAACCAATGTAAACAGGGATAAGAGAGAAACCTGCTTATTTCCTGATTCCTCGTCGGGCCAGCTGCTACTAATCTTACTTCCTGCTTTAGCTACAGCTGTATCATTTTTTTAACGTACTTAGCTGGTACACGATATCATATGCAGCGCAATAACACTGTCTAAGTAAAGAGCAATATTACTTAAAGGTCTTATTATCATTTTTTACACCAGACCATTTTGTACCGAGGGTTTTAGTAGAAACTTCGGTACATAGGGCTATAAAAGTTATAGTGCTCTATTTAATAGTCAAAAATGATTGCAGGGCAGCCAGCCCCCCCCCCCCCTGAACACTAACCAAACTTTTGGGGCAGCCATTTCGTTCAAAGTAGTCGAAACGTCCAATAACAATGCTGGAGCAAATAGGATTTGTTATGGAGAAAAGGGGAGATATTTGATCCTTGGTGTGTCCGAAAAGACTAGAGTAAAGTAAAAAAATACTTTTTAAGCGTTTTGTATTTTATATTGTTAATAACTCCGAAATCGCTGAGACTTTCAGCAATGAATATCGATATATATTAAACTGTCATCCGTTAATTTCGTTAATTCGTTTAAGTGATCGTAGCTATTTGGGTGATTTTCTTTCTGTTTTCGTTGATTTTACGACAAATCCCAACACATCGCTAAAAATTAAAATCGTTTTGAGCATAGCACAAATGACGTTCTGGTTTTTAGAAGGCATATTGGGCATTTACCCTGCTCTTGTTTGTGATAGTTTCTGTACGTTTTAAGTTTGACTTGATTACTTATTATGATTTCCGTTCATTTTGGGTTTTATTTATTTACTGATAGTTGTTTTTATGCGTTTTACTCTTGAATTATTATTTGACCTTATTTCTGCTTGTCTTTGGTTTAGTGTAGCTGTTTACATTTCTTTGAAAAACATCTTTTGCGGAAAGTTTTTTTTTTTTTTAATAACAGAATACATGGATAGGAAGCTCACCAATGGAAGATGGTACTGCAAAATGCAATATCTTTTCTTATGAAAGAAATTTGAAATGGAAACTATAGATAATAGAAGAAGGGGCAGATTTTTTCCATTTGAGAGTAAGGTCATTGATATTGGCCAGAGAAAACTTCTTTCCAGAAAAGTAAAACCTGCTCCTAGGCTGGAAGAAGTCTAGACTAAAACTCAAAGATACTGATAGAGTTTTGTTCCCTCCTTTTCTATTATATTTCAATTGGTTTAAGCAATAGGGCTATCCTGTTCACCTTTCTTATTTCGTGTCNAAAATGCAATATCTTTTCTTATGAAAGAAATTTGAAATGGAAACTATAGATAATAGAAGAAGGGGCAGATTTTTTCCATTTGAGAGTAAGGTCATTGATATTGGCCAGAGAAAACTTCTTTCCAGAAAATTAAAACCTGCTCCTAGGCTGGAAGAAGTCTAGACTAAAACTCAAAGATACTGATAGAGCTTTGTTCCCTCCTTTTCTATTATATTTCAATTGGTTTAAGCAATAGGGCTATCCTGTTCACCTTTCTTATTTCGTGTCGTTGGCAGCTTTAACTATGTATTAGTTTGTACAAGTTTTTAGTGAGTTGACTTCTTATGTAATGGACCTTTACAGAATTGAACTGTAACTTTGTAACATTTATAATGCTTATTAAACTTTTGAAATTCGATTTGTGTTCACTTAGTTTGATTTTTGACAGTTAACTGAAATTTGGCATTAATAGGTTATGATGTAGTTAAAAAAAAAATATATTATCCTATTATACTCCACAATGGCCACGCTTGGAAGATTGTAAAAAGTGCCTCTGATATGGGAGTGATTCGGGAGGTTAATCTGTAACCAAAGTAAAACAACAATTTACTTGTAAAATATCTTGTAACTCGAGGAACTTTTGAAGAACCAATTAAGGAAATTTTGGCTTCCGTTCTGTTTAATTACTTAAAGTTTCACACAAGAGGTTTTAGTACCAAGAAGGTCTTATAAAACAGGCTTTTCAAAAGTAAGAAATAATGTAGTTGAATTGTGAAAATATGTGATAGGAGTACATCAATGAAATTAAAGTAGACTTTTAACTTTGTAATTATAGGAAATTAATTTCTCTTTTTCTCTTCGCCATAATTATGTAATCACTTTGCTTTCTGGTGTGGAATATTTGGTTCCAAAGGTTATACCATTTTTAATTTATAAAGCTACGCCACCGCAGCAGAGAATCAATCGAAGCCGTGAAATACCGTCAAAGACAAAGAAAGAAGATACTCATATAGTTCAGGTAAGCAGAGATGACAGCAAAGCCGTCAAATACCGGCAAAGAAAAGAAACAAGAAAGGTAAGAAAGAAGATACTGATCTAATTCGGGTGAGCAGAGAAATCGTCAAATAACTTCAGAGACAAAAGAAAAAAAGGTAAGAAAGAAAAGTACTTACCTAGTTCGGGTAACCCAATGTACCTAAGATGCAAGGGCATATCGGGATGCTTCAATGATTTTCTTACTTTCAGTATCAATGGCTGAGGAGCTCCGATTTGTCCAGAAGTTGGTGCTCCTAAATAAGGTAGTTGTAGAAAGATAAAAGGGAAGTGCTTTTCTTAAGCAATAAAAAAACAAACAAAAAACGTGGAGACACATAGAAAGGGACATCATCAGTACAGAAATATGCGTTATATCTTAAATTTTCAGACAAAGAAGGCTAAAAAAAANAATTTGTACCAGCTTTTGTCCAGGGGCTTTGCCTAGCTTAGCCCACTTCTTAAAGCTAAATGTTTTTACAGTAGTAACACCCGTATTTAGTTTAGTTCTGTCTTTCACATCCAACCTCATACCTCATATTTGTTGGATTCTGTATATTTTGTTAGGCTGAACGTTGGTATTGTAACGTTGCTTACATCTGTTCCATTTCTATCCCTCTCGATTTTACTGACTCGTACAGCTCATTTCTAATCCACTTTCCATCTTTCTGACGATTTGCTTCATACCATGGGCGCCCATATGAGGGGGGGGGGGCAGATGCTCCACCCCTCTCTGGCTGAATGATACTGCCTTATATTTTATATTTTTGTTTTGAGATTTGTATTTTACAGCATTGAAAGTGTCGATTAGACCAAGTAAGCCCCCCACCATAAAATTCAGCTTATGGGCACCCATGCTTCATACACTTACTCATATCCGGCGAAAGCACATTTAAAAAAAAGAAGAATATTACGTTTAATTTGTGACTTACAGATTAAATTGACAGGGGCGGAAATTGGAGGAAGGAATTGCCCCCCCCCTGCAGTCTGGAAAGTACTTTTTTTGGTAATTTCGTTAAAAAAAATGAAAGAAAAAGTGAAATCAACCAGGTTTGAACACATTTTTTGTATCTCCATTTAAAAAAAATCCTTGCCTCCCCCCCCCATTTCTTTTTAAATTGACTCTACTTTGCCCTGAACCAAAGCATTTTGACAGTTAATACTTCAACCAACTATGTTCGTAAAATATACTACGAGGGGTATATATACGAGGGGAAATATACTGTACTTCTGGGTTCAGTCGTATTTGACTGAACCCAGAACATACACAAACGTACCATTTAATTTGGATTAATTAAAAAAAAACATATTTCTTCCGAGGGAAGAAATGAGTGAAGTAGAAACTTAAAACGAACAAAAATTATTAGTTCACAGCCTATCTAACATATATAAAAAAAATCTACTGCAAATTAATCAACTAGTGATATTTCCCTATATTTGTAGGATTACAGGAAACTAGCGTTTTACTGAAAACACAAAACAATATAGAAGTTTTGGTACGGTAAAAGTAAACCATTTAAGGACCTTTTTAACAGTATAACAGCAAAGCATTTTTAGGTTGTTGCTTTATTATTATTTTTTCGTTCAATTTGGCATCACTTCTGCACAATGAGCTCAGTTCGATGAGTAACTAGATTTTTGGATCTGAAAAGGACATTTTATGATTATTTTGTAGTCAAATTCGAAGTGAAGCGATCTTTTTAGTATTAAGACTACAGGCTCACTTTCTCCGTTTTATAGAGAGAAATAACCGGATTTCCAGAGTTCATATTACTGTTGATACGTTCTTCATCATAGGCAGCGCGCTAGCGCTGCCTAAGTAAAGAACGATGTGGGC
>JAQQPU010023387.1:546-13321 GCA_029168905.1 Artemia sp. Kazakhstan ARC1039 | reverse complement strand
CTCTTGTCGACTGTATTCTCAAAAATACCTATGACATCCTGAGAAAGGATCGTGTGTATGATATAAAAGTTATACCATTCGATTGGTCACTCTTTGTCGACTATGAATAGGTTGAAGCACTTAAATCTAGGAAATATCCACATGTTACATTGAGATATAAAGAGTATGGTACTATGATGGATTTGTGTCGTGCAATCAATAGAAAAATCTCATATCGCAGGAATGGTATATTCCATTTTAATTATTAAATGGAACACGATAGGATTTACATTACATCACCTGTTGACACTGAAATAATTCATCTCAATGATAAGCTGAGAGACGTTCTTGGCTTTAAACAGAATATGATCAATGGGGAAAACGCTGGCACCGTTTACGGGATGGATCAAGCTATTTTTGCTGATTATCCACCTGGTTTCGCCTCGGACTCTTGCATATTTCGCTATGCATCTTTTGTGGAAACATCGAGAGTTTGTAATTCAAATTTCCCCCTCCTACGTGTTCTTGAATGACAAACAACCCATGAACTTGTTCATCACTATAATATAAAGCATCTTCAGTATGTTCCTGTAAACACTTCGTATTTGAAACTCTGTCAGTTAACACTAAGAAGTGAATTGGGTGATTCTCTAGCAATAACAAAAGGTTTAGCAGTGATTACATGTCATTTTCGACCCATTGTCGACATCACCGCCTAAAATGAACAATAGAAGAATTCCATTTGTCTATCCCGATATCGATTGCTATGTTGGTGCTCTGAGTCCACGTCAAATAGGCGATGGATTGGACTACTACAAGGGGCGTACTACAATGTCTGGCTATGGTCTTGGTAGCTGGTTTGCTAGGCTATTTCGTTCTGCACTACCCCTTGCCAGAAAATATCTTGTACCTGCTGTATCAAATTTTGCTGCCTCAACTCTACAGAACTGGGGGTCGGGTAAGAATTTCAAGGAGAGTGTTAAGGAAAATATTAGATCTTCAGCAAGAGCCGCTGGTGAGCAATTAAAATCTCGGCAAAATGGGGAGGGATTGAAAAGGATGCGTGCGCGTCATTCACTCATCGGTCTTTACCCAGGCTGGAAGTGAAGGACATCAACAAGGACTTTGAGAAATAAAACAACCAAGACCAGTAAGAAGAAGGAAAAGAAAAAGATTGTTAGATCAAAGAAGGATTTCTTCTCTTAATATGACTTATCTCCCCCATAAGGAATCACATCCATCAATCAGTTCCTCATTGAATTTGTTCAATGCTGAAAATGTTGATGTCAGTGTCAAGTATGGCTACTATGAACAATTTCACCCCCAACAACCCCTCTCGGAAAATATACACTTTCAAATATTATCCAATGAAGACTATTTCATTGATTTGTCATCAACATTTATTGATTTAAATGTTGCGGTGAAGAAAAAGTCAGATAATACAACTCAAACTGTTGCTGATGGTCTCTCCTACGAAAACTGTATTCTACACAACCTGTTCAAACAAATTAATGTATTTATTAATGGAAAATTGGTGAGTACTAGCAATAATTTATCCAACTATGCAAGCTACATACAATTTATGATGATGACACCAAAGGAATACAAGGAGTTGAGAGGACAATCATTGGGCTATGAATATCGATCAGGTGTTGATAGTGACGGTGACTTGACTACTGCAGTGACCCAGGATTATCATCTGGTTGGAAAATTAAATCTTGAGATATTCAACATATCCCAATGGCTACCCCCCAATGTCAAGATTGACATAAAGTTGCAACTGGCCCCGTCGAATTTCATTTTGAGAAAAACACTTCCTGCAGCACCCGATGCAAATATTATTATCACATCGGCAATTCTCCACGTCCGAAAACAACAGGTTATGAGCTCTGTTGCATTGGCAGTGGAAAACCTAAGAGCCAATGGCAACAATATTAAACTTCTTGTCCCCCTTACAATCACCAATCAACGTCACATTGCCACCGGCTTTCGTAGCTATACCGATTCATCATTTATCAATGGAGAAATCCGATCAAAATTGGCTTTGGCCTTTGTGAAGAGTGGCAGTGCCGTTGGATCCTGGACTGAATTCCCCCATGATTTTATTTTTTTGGTCTATCTAGCCTTGTGTGCAAAGTGAATGGTATTCCGATGTAGACTCTATCATTTGACAAAAAATCCTATAGAACTCTTTACGAGTTGACCATGCAATCCCTAGATCATGACTCCCAACTATTTGAAAATGGAATAACCGTTTCAATGTTTTCAAAAAATAATGGCATAATTGTTTTGGACTTGTCGGGGACCCAGGATATGAGCATAGTACGAACAGGGAATGTACGTTAAGAGTGTACATTTGCCGATGCTTTGACTGACAGTATCACGCTAATATCATTGAGTCAATTTGAAACCTATTGGGAAATCACACCCGACGGCAGTGTTCTACTAGACCTAGCACCATGAACACAAACCAAATAATCAACGTATTTAGTATGGATCCATACATGTCTCAGTACAAGTCCTATTGCATACCATCGGACTTCATTGAAAAAATTCCAAGTGTTAACAACACCCTAATCATTGTTAATACCAGTCCATCGACTTTGAAGACAGGCCATTGGCTATGAATTTTTCAAACAACGAAGAATATTGAATTTTTTTATCCTCTTGGCCTATCGTATAAATTCTACACTCCATACATCAGCAATTTTATTGAAAGCAGTGGGAAAACTATTATTAAAAATCAACGAAGAGTACAGGATTTAACGACTAAGACATGTGGCTTTCATGCACTACTCTTTTTCACATTCAGATGTCGTGGCTAAACCTACAAGCAGTTTCTCGACATCTTCGTTGACTTACCTCGATTGAACGATTTTCTAGTGGAAAATATACTTACAAGCGTATTTAATATTGATTTTAGTTCCCTACGAATAAAATGTTCTAAAAATGTATGTGAAATTGTTTATTAATAAATGAAAAAATTATGTTCAGGATAAAAACGACTTTTTTTACTCTTTAGATTTCATCTTCTACTAGGTATTTGTCGACAACAACTAATTTAGGTAGATTATCCGAATTCACAGTATACTGATCCTGATGTGCTGCAATGTCAGGGCTGCATTTTCTACAATAGAGTGTAACTTCACTCTTGTCATATCTCTTTGTATAGTCAATGATACTATTCTCATTCATTTTATAGAATTCACATGTTTCAATTTGCTTATTTGAAACAATTTCACAAACAGTGTCCTCAAGTGGCGAATCACATTCCGTCACAGCCAAATAAAAATCAGTGGGCTTATAACCATAGTAGTCATTGTCTTCACAACGATGACGTAGAAACCATATTCTTTTGTTGTTCCAACAGTTGAATCGCTGACCCGGCTCCTCCTCCCAGAACAATCTAAAACCAAGACGATACCAATCTCGTAGCAGTAAACTAAAATCACGCTTAGGATTCTTTCCAATCATACCGGGATATGTATTCTCCCATTGATTACATTTATCATAGTGGCAATTGGAGCATAGATGCCCTCTAGGATGAGAGTCACACACCTCTTAAAGACAAGAATTACAACCTTTAATTTGTACAGCATATCCTCTATGCAATTTACATGGGTTGCATAATCTGCACTTTTCATCATACTCATCAATCATTGTGCAATTCTCACATGTTGACCAGCTGCCCAGTGTGTACATGCATAGCGGACATGTATGGAACATTTTTTCATGTGTTGACACTCTCACTGCCACAATGAAACTGAGCTAGCAACAACAACAAATTGAGTGGGATAGAGAGAGAGAGGAATAAATCACGGGGAGGAACATAAACCCTTAGAATAATATAGGAAGGAACATAAGCTCCTGGAATAGCATAGGAAGGAACATAAGCTCCTGGAATAGCATAGGAAGGAATATAAACCCTTAGAATAGCATAGGAAGGAACATAAACCCTTGGAATAGCATAGGAAGGAACATAAACTCCTGGAATAGCATAGGAAGGAACATAAACTCCTGGAATAGCAAAGGAAGGAATATAAACCCCTGGAATAGCATAGGATGGAACATAAGCTCCTGGAAGCATAAGTTAGCACTCTACTCACTGGTCAGCTTGCGAAAAAGTTTGTTTTAAGTTTTTTAAACCTTTCAGTTCAGTTTGGACTTTTGCTATTACCAGGTCACTTATGATGTCATAAGAATCATCAATATTAATCAAATGAACATCTTCACCAAAATGGTGACCTTAGTGTGAGTTCTTGCTAGAAGATGGAAAACTTTCTTTTTTGCGTTTCTTCATCAACTCTGCATTCTGTTGGCAGTGTTTGAATTAAGCAAGTGACAGGATCATGTGGACTTGGGTTTGGAACTGAGGGTATGTTTGAATACTTTACAGATGCACGGTTCTTGTACGAGAAAACAGTGACAATTGCCAAGCAAAAATACCAGTCTTTGGTGTGGTTGCTTAACTCTTACTATATCATAGGCGCTCCAAATGTCAGATGGCTAGTCTTCTTCACCTTCTTTATCTCACCCCGCATGTTGCATGCACTTGTCAAACAGATGAGCTGTGGTGCCCACAAGTTACCGGTCTCATCATTCAAATCAAAGTATGCTTCATATCCTCTCCTCAGATACCATGTAAATGTCTTCCAATAGGCTTTGTTTGTGATCATGGCGCCCACAAGGGGGGGGGGGGGGTAAGGAGGGTCGCCAGCCTCCCCCCGTGATTGAATGACGGTGTCATATATTTGTATTAATCTAACAAACTTTCCACAGAATCCGTTTTCAAAGAAAAGTAAAGAGCTCTATTAATCCAAAAATGGGCAGAAATAAAGTCAAATAGCCTATTTTTCCAAGCGTAAAACTACCACAAAATACTATCAACAATTAGATGAAACTCAAAACAAACAGAAACTATAATAAATTGCCAAGAAAAAATCAAATTGAGCAAAAATTAACGTAACTAGGGCTGACAACCCCAATGCCTTCTCCAGACCAGATCATAACTTAGGCTTTACTGAAAAAAAAATGACCGTGGATTGTCAGTTTAATATACCTATACTGATATTTATTCCTTAAAATAAAAAATGGGTAAAAAGAAGTGAATAAAAATGTTTTTTGCTTATTTAAGTAAAAAAGTGAAAACGTTTAAACATATTTTGTTTTCAGTAAAGCACAAATTATGTTCTGGTCTTGAGAAGGTATGGGGGTTATCAGCCCTACTAATGCTAATATTTGCTCATTTCGAGCTTGACTTGGCTGTTTAATCTAATTTCTGTTCATTTTGTGTTTTATTTATTTATTGATAGTGATTTGTGGCAGTTTTACGCTTGGATGATTACTTAACTTCATTCTGCCCATTTTTTGCTTAATGGAGCTCTTTACTTTTCTTTGAAAAGCTAGTTTAGTGAAAAGTTTTTTTAGATGAATTTCTGTTCGTTTTTTATTGACAAAGTCATTTTCATGAAAAAAAAATTATATCTTTTCGGTTTTTTTTGTATAAGAATCCATAATTTGGCATTGCCATACCCAATATCCCTAAAGACATAGTTGCTGAACCGTTCTACTATGTTGAACAAAATAGTTGTCTCGAAATTTTTACTAGATGTGTTTGGGAAATAAATCGGATTGAGAAACGGGCTGATTAGTAGAAAGGCCTTATTGACTCCGAACACTCACCCCTGCTGCCACCTACAACTTTTTTTAACACCAAATATGGGCATAGAGTCATTAGGGAGAACTCGTGGTTAATGGGGTCAATGCCCTCTTTTATCCAAGGTCGATGTTGTTGTTGTTGTAAGTGCACGCTCTCAGCGAATGTCAAGGTAGATGTTGTTGTTGTTGTAAGTGCACGCTTTCAGCGAATGTCACGGTCAATTTATTTGTTGTTTTGGGCAAGTGCACGCTCTCAGCGAATGTCAAGGTGTCCAGAAATAGGAAACAGCATTTAATGTTGTTGTTTTTTTGGACATGTACATGCTCGACGCGAATGTTATGAGTTTCCAGAAATAGGAAACAGTTAGATCACGTGTTTCCTTCTCAGCCAATCAGAGGGCTTGCTTACATATTAGTGGCGGAGGGAATATGAGGAAAGGATTTTTGCTATAGTTTTTATTAGTCTGTGAATAGAATTCAAAGGAGTGAGAACAGTTTTGACATTACTCATTTGGATATATATTTGTGATGACGAGTGGAATGTTTACCCTCTTAGAAGTTGATGGTAATAATGCAAGAGCACCAAACATTGCGGTGGAAATCACGAAAGGTTCACGGCTTTGTCTGGAATGGGATGCAGTATATGCAAGATATGTGATATCATTGAGCAAATTTAAAATGGACGATCAATTATGTTTCGCCGCTAAAGTTGATATAGCACATTTGAATAGACTTCAATGTGCTTTAAGTGCATTGGTGAAACATATTGAAGACAATAAACAGTATCGCTAATTGTACATGCTCTGTATTATTGTTGTAATTATTCAATAAAATTGTTTCGAAATCGAAAATGTTCCATTTCTTTTCTGGTCAGGGCTAACGAATCAGGGTCAGTCTAGAGTCAGCAGTCAGAGTGAAAGGACTGAAAAATGAATAAATTTGAGAAAGAGAGAATTACATCAAATCTAGTGTTTATGAAAAAACATTTGATTTTGGATGACGATTTTCTCGAGTTATCTCTTAAACGCAGGATAATCTCTTGTCAGGGAACACTTGACAATATAATGAGGAGTGATTCTCCCCCATTGGACTATTGTATGAAACTTTTAAAATGTGACTCAAATGCTTATAGTCAATTTATTGATATATTAATTGGAACAAAGCAGAATCATATTGTGGATACAATTTTGAAAACATTGCCAATGGATTCAATGTAGATGGCTCCTCCGTCATTCGAAAGAGGTAACGTTACAGAGCTACTCCTCTCCCCCATTTTCCCTCACTGAATTTATCCGTCAGCAGGAACGATCAGTTTAGTTTTAGCTGTGAGAGAGTTGACATCGGAAACCGAAAAATGTTCTATATATGCCCATTGTGCATGTACACTCTTGGCAGTTGGACTCAATGTGAGAATTGTACAATTATTGATGACTATAGTGAAAAGTGTAAATTATGTAATCCTTGTAAATTACATAGAGGCTATGCAGTACAAATTAAAGGATGTAATTCATGTCTTGAAGAGATGTGTTGTATATATATGCATTTTATTAATAAACAAATTCACAAACATTTTTTAAGCACTTTACTCTTAGGACACTGAAATCAATACTGTATAGGTCTGAGAGAATATTTTCCAATAGAAAGTCGTTCAGACGAGGATTGTCAACATAAATGTGGAGAATCTGCTTGTAAGTATAGCCGCGACATCAGAATACAAAATATAGTAGTGCATGGAAGCCGCAGCTTTTAGTCGTTAGATCCTGCACCCTCTTCCGATTTTGAATAATAGTTTTCCCACTGCTCTCAATATAGTTGCTGATGTGAGGCGTGTAGAATGTATAGGGTAGACCAAGAGGATAAAAAAATTCAATCGTCTTCATCGTTTGAAAGATGCACAGCCAAAGACTCGTCAGCACAGTCGACGGACTGCTATTAACAATAATCAAGGTATTGTTGACACTTTCAATTTTTCCAAGAAAGTCCGAGGGTAGACAATAGGATTTGTACTGGGAAATGTAGGGGTCCATTAAATACATTGATTATTTGACTGTTGTTCATGGCGCCAAGTCTAGTAGAACACTGCCTTCGGGAGTGATTTCCCAATAGGTTTCATTTTGATATAGTGAGATTAGTGCAATACTCTCAGCCAATGGGTCGGCAAATGTACACTCTAAACGCACACTCCCCGTACGTACTATGCTCATATCCTGTGTACCTGACAAATCCAGTACCATGTGTTTTAGCAAACATATCTTCGGTTATACCATTTTCAAATAGTTGCGAATCATGATCTAGGGTTTGCATGGTCAACTCACGCAATGTTCTATAGGATTTATCAAAAGATAGATTGTAGAGTGGGATGCCGTTTACTTTGCACACAAGAGACGAAAGTCCAAACATCTCGAATTTATGTGGGCATTCCGTCCATGATCCTATTGCACTGGCGCTTTTTACAAATGCCAATGCGAGTTTTGACGGAATTTCACCATTGATAAAGGATGAATCGGTGAAGGTGCGTGAGCCCATTGCAATATGATGTTGATTGGTGATTGTATGAGGAACAAGTAGTTTAATGTTGTTGCCATTGGCTCTCGTTTTTCCACTGCCAAAGCAACAGAACTCATGACCTGTTGTTTGCGTACATGAAGCATTGCCGAGGTGAGGGAGAGACTTACATCAGGATTGGCAGCAAGTTCTTTTCTCAATATGAAATTGGAGGGTGCAGGCGTTAGTTTTATATCCACTTTAACATTGGGCGGCAGCCATTGGGGTATATTAAATATTTCATGATATATTTTTCCAACTAGATGTAATTCACTAGTTGTAGCATTTTTAAGCGCATCTGTACTATCAGTATTAGTAATATATTCATATCCATTAGAGGTGCCTCTCAATTCCTTATATGACTTGGGTGTCATCAGCATGAATTGCATATAGCTTGTATAATTTGAGAGATTGTTGCTAGTGCTCACCAGCGTGCCATTGATGTAGACACTAATTTGACGAAATAAATTATGCAATATACAATTTTCATAGGATATTCCATCGGCACGAATTGGCATTGTATTATCGGATTTCCGGACTTTCATTTGTAAATTTATAAATGTTAAAGACATGTCCATAAAGTAGTCTTCATTGGAATAAATTTGAAAGTGGATATTATCGGAGAGGGGTTGCTGTGGATAAAATTGTTCATAGTATCCATGCTTGACACTCACATCAATATTTTCTGCATTGAATAGATTCAATGAGGCGGTGATTGAAGGTTGAGAATCCTTATGTGGCAGGTAGGACATTTTAGGAGAAGAAATCTAGTTTCGATGTAACAATTTTCTTCCTGGGACTTCTTCTTCTGTTTACAGCACGTGTCGGCTTTTTCCTTCTTTTCTTTGACAAGAGGGATGATGTCTTTTGTTTCCGACCTGAGTAGAGACTGATGAGTGATGCATTGTTTCTCGACCTTTTTAAGCCTTTACCATTTTGTTTTAATATCTCGTCAAGGGTTCGCGCACTGGACCTAAGATTTTCCGAAGCACTTTTTTTAAAATCCTTGCCAGAGCCCCAATCGTATAGTGTAGAGAATGCAAAATCTGTCGCAGCCGGTACAAGATATTTTCTAGCCAGTGGTAGTGAAGAGCGAAACAGCTTAGCAAACCAGCTGCCAAGACCATAGCCAGACATTGACGAGCGACCTTTGTAATAGTCCATTCTATTGCCCTGTTGTCTAGGGCCAAGAGTATTAAAATAGCAGTCAATATCAGGACAAGTGAATACCACTTTTTTATTAGACATCTTGCTTTTGAACGATGGGACGAAAATGGCATGTAATCACAGCCAAACCTTTTGAAATTGCTATGGGATCGCCCAATTCAGTTCTTAGTGTTAACAGACAGAGTTCCAAATAGGAAATGTTTACGGGAATATATTGAAGATGCTTTATATTGTAGTGGTGAATATGTTCTTGATTGGTTTTTCGTTCAAGAACTCGTAGGAGGGGAACATTTGAATTACCAACCCGAGATGTTTCCACAAATGAAGCGTAGAGAAATACACAAGTGTCTGTGGAGAAGGCAGGCAGATAGTCAGCAAAAATGAAATTAGTGTTTCCGGCACTTTTGTCATTGATTATATTGAGCTTAAAGCCAAGAACATCCTTTAGACTATCAATGAGAATAACCTTTTCACTGGCAATAGGTGAACTAATGTAGATCATGCCCTCCTCCTTTGAATAGTTGAAATGAAAAGCTCCTTTTTTACGAGCAGAAATTCTTTTATTAATAGAACGACATAAATCGTTCATACAGGTGAGTTCCTCGTAGGGTAGTTCAATGTATGGATAATCCATCCAATTGATTTTTTGAATTTGTTCTTGATCACTTGAGGATGGTGGCCAATCATAGGGTCTAATTTTTATTTCATATTTACGATCCTTTCTCAGGATGTCGTAGGTATTTTTGAGAATACAGTCGACAAGAGCCACTTCATACTTTCTATTGTCTTCGAATTTGATGGTGGGGGAGAGTTTCGTCCAAAAATCACTTGTTCTATTCAAGTCATTGTAGAGAGGATCAGAAACATTGGACATGAAAGTCACATAGAAATCATTGGGCATTGTTAATATCTTCAGCACTGACCCAAGAATCAAAATCAGAGTTGTATCCTAGCCAGCGAACAAGCAACTGTCTCTTGCCCCTACGAGTACGACTCTTTAATATCTTTTCAATTTGATAAATTTCGCTAGTGTTTCTAACTTTTTGCAGTTCATATTCATAAAAGCCGCCGAGAATCTCATCATCTTTGGTATCTCGCAAACGATAAATTATAGGTTTGGTGTCTAGGATTTTGGACACTTTAAAAAGTTCAGTGCTCCATAAATAATTCCCCTTTTCAAAAATATTGGTGGTTCTATTAAGTCGAACAGTATCACCAACATTGAATTTCTTCTTCACATTTTTTTTTTCTCTTTTTCACCATTGGAATATTGCTTTAGAAAAGCATCAAATGTATTTTCATTGTAGTGAACATCCCGAGGGCTTGAGTTGGACAGAGATCGATGAGGTCGATGGTTGTATATCCGCATGATTTTATCTAAATCATGAATAAAAGCCGGTGTATTTTTCAGTGTACAATATCTTGAAATTAATAGACGAATCGTTCTTATTAATCGTTCAGCCAATGCAGCCTTTATCGGGCTGTGACTATGATAAAGTGTTGTATTATATTTCAATAGAACCTTTTGCACATGGGGATTAACAAATTCACTGCCACGATCCGATTGAATTTTTCTATACGAATCGTGTTCAAGAATACTTTCAATGGCCCGAGCAACTTCAACACCTCTCTTTGATCGCAGTGGAATGGCATAGGCATAGCGAATAAAGACACTGATTGCCACCAGAATATATTTGAAGGGTGCATTGTGACGCCGTTGAAGTGCGTCTAAAGTTAAAAGATCCGTTTGCATTATACGCAGAGGGAAAAAGGCTTTAGTTTGTCGATATTGTTTGCTGCGAAGCCTATGATTCCGATGCAGTGTGTAGCTCGGTTCATTCTCTAGATACTCTTTTGCTTTTTTCAATGTGGTGGTGCCGGAGACAGCTTTAGAAAGCGTTTTGGGAGAACTTAAACTCCCGCTTCACCAATATTTTCATAGACACCTTTCAGAACTTCATCCATTTTGAACGCAAACATGTAGTGTAATGACCACTCCCCTTTTGCACACTGGAGGGTGAATCAATTCGTCTTCGCTTTTGACTAGCAGCCACAGGTGTTGTAAAATCAGCGGGGCTGCTGCTACTAGTATTTTCAAATATTGAATCTTCTTCTTCTTTTTTAAATGGTGTTGGTGTTGGTGTTAGAGGAGGACAATATTCTCTTAGTTTCTTTAGAATTTGCTTATTGCCAATAAGACTTTTGGGGAAGTTTGATACACTTAGAAAGGTGTATAGATTATTGTCAAAGGATAAAAGTCCTTTACGATTCGTCACCATATCACAAATTAAATCAACTAGATTATAACTTTTTCCCTGAATTATAATTCTTTTCCCTGTTCTGTCGACTTGAACTTGATGTTCACCAGTTTCCAACATGAGATATGATAATACTCTTTTACTTTGTTCACGATAGGTGAGTGGCAATAGGTTTCCAATTTTCGATACAATTGAATTCAATTCCTTCTCCTTTGATGCTGCTTCAGAATCTTGAGGAGATGTTTCCTGCTTAGAGGGATCGGCGGTGACGGTGGGTCTCTCACGATAAGGTTTATGTTTGTCCACACGTCGCAATGCATCTTGAAGTAAAAGCAGTTTTTTGTCATCGGCAATATTCTCATCATTAATGAATTTGCTTAGATTGTCTTCAAAATGTTCGACGGGTGAGAGGACAAGTTCAAATGGTGTCAATTTATAGGGTTTAGCCATTCTCTAGAGAAAACTGTTTACAAGTCCTGCAAAAAGTGTGAAAAAGCTACCGCCCGCTTGAAGGAGCCGTTTTCTTTTAAAATTTTTTCCCTTGTTTTTACAAGCCAAGGCGCGTACAGTGGAACGATGTTGCTTTGTCTGTTGTCTAACACCTTCCGGCAGTTGAACATTGCCCTCAGTTAAATTTAAACAAAGTTCAGATATTAGGTTAATGAAATCATTGTCAACACCATGTTTGAGTATGGCCTTCCTAAGCAAGGGTTTTGAAGTGCTTAAAACAGAAAATAAATGCCGTTGTTCTTGTAGTTTCTTCAGTGTCATAATGGCAACTAATAACCTTTTCTACTGTTCACCGGAAGATATACTGTAATTTCATTGTTGAAAATGTCGGTGACTACGCGTAGATCCTCGGGCGTGCTCTGATTAAGATCCAGCAAAATGTAACCATAGGGTTTGTTAGTCGCCTGAGTGTACGCTGACAACAGAAATTTAGGGGCGCCGGGGTATATCTGTTTATTGAGAGTTATGAGCGAGCTAGAATCACGAACAACTCGATAGATAATATAGATAGTGCAATTCAAAGCAAGGGTTCGCATACATTTGCTCTGATGAAACAGATTGTGTAGAACTAGGGTTATGGAAATGTGTTCATGGTGGGAGCGAACGGTGAACAGTTGTAGCATTTCCTGTGAGAACTGTTCAATGGATTCAGCCAAATC
>JAQQPU010023385.1:0-13322 GCA_029168905.1 Artemia sp. Kazakhstan ARC1039 | reverse complement strand
TTCCTTCTCCTAACTCAACTATTTTCCAAGACATTGGAAGATACATCATTGAGAATTTTACAGTTGACCCAACTTGATAAAATTTAAATGCCATAAATCTTTAGCTAAGGATTATAGCCTAGGCCTGCATAAATCATGACGGCTTCAATCCAGTCCAACAAAGACTATAATCAACACTTACCAAAAATTGCAGTTCAAACTAAGGGCAAATTTCTAGACATAAGCAATATAGGCCTGGAAATTGAATTGAAATGGATGGTTCCTCCTCTCTTCCTGCAAGGACTCAGGAGGCTTCTTGTAATCACTATACTACTTGGTTTATATAAGATGTATCCAATTAATATCCTTTAAAAACTTGCATATCAATTTAAGTCCATCAGCACAGTCACTGTTCAAGCCCGCTCCACTTAGTATGTCACTACTCTGTCGAATTCTTTTTTCTCTAATAAACTGTCTAATATTCTTCCTCCTGTCTTCTGTTCCAGTACATTCGAATAACAGATGTTCTACCGTTTCCTCATTTCCACAAAATGCACATCTCGGATCTTCATTATAGAAACGGGCTCTATATTTCTGAATTCCTGCATGACCTGACCTTAGTCTGAATATCACCCTGGCTTCAGATTTACTTAGCGGTCCATATATTTTCTTTTCAAATTGTAGGCCTGGAAAACTTTAAGCGTTTCCAATATTTAAAAGATGCGCGTCAAATTTGAAGTAACTGTAAAGAATTAGATGTTCGTTCTGTTTGAAAAAATCGTTTAAAAACTTTACTGAAAAAAAGAAGCAAATGAGCGTGGATCGTCAGTTTAATGCACATATACTAATATTTATTCATTGGAGTTCAAGAATTTTTTTATTTATTAAAGTAAAATGAAAGAACGTTTAAAATGTATTTTATTTTCAGTAAAGTGCAAATTATATTTTGGTCTTGAGAAGGTATGGGGGTTGTTAGCACTACTCATGTTAATTTTTCCTCGTTTGATTCTGACTCGGTCATTTATTGTAATTTATGTTCGTTTTGGGTTTCACTTATATATTGATGGTGATTTGTGGTAGTTTTACGCTTGAAAGATTATTTGACTATTATTTTTATTTCTACTCGTTTTCTAATAACATAGTCTTTTTCTTGGAAAAAAAAAATGTTTTATATCTTTATGGTCTTTTCTATAAAAATCGATAGTTTGGCTTGCTATTTTTATGTTATAGGAACTTTTCACTTATGTCTAATCCTGACACAAATAGTATTGTTTAATTTCTTTTTATATGAAATTGACCTGAAAATTAAAACATAATATCACTGCTAAAAAATTCTTTCTATGCTCTTTGACAACTTGGATACATTTACAGTCATTCGATTTATTTAAATTGTAAAAGCAGAGGTAGTAATAGTAGTAGCCCTGAAAGTTTCGACTTAATACCCCTAATCGTTGTCGATATATTTGTCGTTCTCAACTTTTGTCTGGCAAAGCCCGACAAAAGTTGCTATATTTTGGTGCAATATGTAGCTTCTGGAAGGGTTTTTGTCGGACAAAGCCCAACGAAACTTACTGCTTCATGTGCGTGACGTCGACAGAAACATATTGGCCTCCTAGAAAACGACTAGGCTAGTCAAGCGGAGCCCTACAAAACTTGGAATTTTGTCGGTCCAATATAATGTCATAAGAAACTTCTATCAAGTGAAAGAACAGCAAAATTTACTGCTTCATCCGCGTAAACTAAACATAAATCAATTGCCCCCCCCCCCCCTAGAAAACGACTTGTTGAGCCGAGCCCTACAAAACATGGTATTTTATCGGCCCACTCTAACGTCACTAAAGACTTTCGTCGGGCGAAGAACAACGAAATTTACTGCTTCATCAGCGCGAAGTCGACAAAAAGTTAATATTTTGTTGGTCCATTACTATATCATAAAATATTTTCGTTGGGTAAAGACGACGAAATTGACTGCCCCATCTGCACAAAGTTGACATTAACCAATTGGCCATCTAGAAAACGACTTGTCGGGTGGGGCTCTGCAAAACTTAACATTTTTCAATGTTTCGGCTAGCGGGGACAATTCCAGTGGCTCTACTGGGAAAAAACTTTTTGGAAAATATTGCTGTTTCTTTCCAAAATATCAGAAACAGCTGACATATTTTGCTTTTGCAAGAGTTGATAGAATTGTAAGGTTATACAAAGCTCATTTAAAACTAGACCTCTTTCTCTTATTCTCAAAAGTTCTATAACAAATCATATAGCCTAGTTCTAGGGTATGAAGAATTAAAACTACAAGGAAAAAAAAAATTTTAGATTCAAAAATTTTGCTGCTTTTCGACATTATACTTGTTTTAAAACTTTATTTTACAAAAAAAAAAAAAAAAAAAAAAATTAAAAATAGGCAGGAAGCCCAGTAGCCTGGGTTGTACTGCTACTACAAAAGAAAATTCTGGAATCCATACACACGCCGAAATAAATTTAAACCAAGCCTGTTTTTCAAAAGTGAGGATAGTTTACAGGGGATCTAGTTTCTCAGTGATCTAAGAATGCAATTTGAACTAGTGCGATTCTGCATTTGAACCTAAAAGGACCATTGGAGCACTATTTAATTTGTTTAGATCATCAGTACATGAAAATATTTGCAGAGCAAAGGAAAAGATCCAGAACTAGAATAAAGCTTGTGTGTAAAGTTTGTTTCAAAAGAAAGAAATATGAAAGGTATTACGAATTTGACCCTGATTATCGAGTTACCCACATTCAGAAACACCATAGTGACGAACTGAAAAACGGTACCGAAGTTAAGATTAGGCTAAATATTGTGCAAAAGACCACTCTATTTTATATTCCAAAATGGTTACGGCCAGGAAGTTCAAAGAAAAATGGAAAAGGCCCTGTTACGAGCAAACTTAATCTCGAACAGCAGGATAGCTTAGTGCAGTTTAAATCAACATAAAGCTTTAAGTCTGTCACTTTTAAAAAAGATTCCTATTCTAATTAAACAGCCCCTGTGTTTCAGTTTTAGTAAACAGTAAACTTTAGAGTGAAGATTCAGGTATTGACGAGGGGACAACCGTTCATATATGGAATAATTTCTATTCGTTTTTCAAATAATGCCGGGAAATCTGGCTCACCCTCTATGAAATATACCCCTCCCCTCACGGAAAACTCCTCCGTGAAAATTTCATAAAAAATAAAGTGCCCCCCCCCCAGGAAAATTCCCTCAAGCCAGTTCCATCCTCGCTGAGAATTCCCCTCCATGTAAAATTGTTTGTGGACGATTCAGTCTGAAAAATTCTCCTTGGCAATTTTTCATTTGAATAAGACTTTAATCTCTTGTCGGTTTCTCGATCACTCCAGAAATGTCCCCTTTTGTGGAAATTATTTCCCAGAAAACAAACCACGCAGAAAAAAAACCTGGATAATTCTCCTCTTGCAAAAAATGATCTTTCTTCTGGCAAAAAATACAAAAAGTTTACGTTTTTATATATAGGAGCTTGAAAGCTCTATAGTAGGGCCTTCTAATACGCTGAATCTGATGGTGTCATTTTAATTAATATTCTATGCCTTTTAAGTAGTTTTTCCCCCTTTTTTCGAAAATAAGGCAAATGTTTTCAGACTTGTAACCTTTGATTGGTATGACTAAACTTAATGAAACTTATATTTTTGAAATTGGCATAAAAATTCGATTCTTTTGATATATGTATTGGTGTTAAAATTCCGTTTTTTAAAGTTTCGGTTACTATTGAGCCGGGTCGCTCCTTACTTATAGTTTGTTATCACGAACTGTTTGATTATAGAAGCGTTAACTAAAGGAAAAGAGTGGTAAGTGCTTTTGTCAGATTCTATACAGAAGATTAGACGGTTAATCAAAAAAGGGAGAAAATTATGTAAGCTACAGGCATGATTTAGGACAAATTACTCTACGGTAAATTAGATTGTTATAGTCGATTCAAATATTAAGAAGCATACCGGGACGTAGAATGGTGTATTATGATCTGATGTTTCTAAAATCCTAGGGGTGTGACCGATGAACATGGAAGAGATCTATCAGTAAAGTTTATTGGATTTAGGCCTTCCAGCACATTTTATAGAATTATTAGTTCATATTTAATTGCTAGTTAAGATAGCAGTAAGAATTAGAAACTCTCTTTCAAGAGTTGCTGTAAGTTATCTGAGAGTAAGGCAAGTTGCACGGTTTCCCCGAGATTGCTTTCACTGTATCTTAATTATATGATGCAAAAGTTTAAGAAAAACCAAGATTCAGGGGTACTACTTAATTTTAAGGGGCGCTTTGCTATATTGTTTCCTCAATATATTGTACTGTTGGCTGAATGAACATACGGAAGCTTTTTGATGTTTCAAAAGTATACTGACAGGAGAAAAAATCAGTACTTAGTGCTAGTAAATGCATAGTTTTGTTTTAGGAAAAGTGAGAAGGGGGAGAGGAATTTTATGTTTAGATTTGGGAATGTGCCCGTTTTGGATGGGTTTATTTGCTTAGGGTGTAGTTTAATAAGGGATGGTAAGTAGGATAAGCATATAGATTTAATTCAAAATAATCAAAAGAGAAAAAAGGAATAATTCTATGCAGTTTTTTCAGGTCATTAGGTCTGGGAGATATAAAAAAAATTATGGGAACGAACCATAGGTAAAGAGGAACTCGAGCCAATGGTAACTGAAACTCTAAAAATAAATTTTGATAACAAAGAATGCATCAAAAGAATTGACTTTCTATGGGGATTCCAAATATGTAAAATTCCTTAAGCTCGATGTTTATCATTGAAATCTACAAGCCTGGGAACATTTATCTGATTTTTGAAAAAAGGGAAATACTCTTCGGGGTTTGGGGTACCTAAAGGGGTGCTGAGGGGGGGGGGTAGTAATTTCCTAGTGATGACCAAGTTGATTCAGGTTTTGTTTGATGAAATTGTGTACAGTGAGGCATAATTTCGAATCATCTGTTATGAAGGAGTGTAAGTGGGTGCAGAGTGGAGAGTGGGTATAGGTGCCTGAAGCCACCTCGGAGGGAGCCTGATTTCCGGCATGATCTGAATAATGATCAGAAATTAAAATTTTAGAAGTAGTTTTTTTTTCAACAGAAAATACCGAAGAAAATTGAGGAAGACAAAAACTATGCCTTGTATGGGGGTACTACCCCTTCCTCAATCCCTTGCTCGTTGCAGTAAAGTTTCTATTGCTTTGAAAAAAACTTTTCATTTCAATTAAACGTCCCTAATGTTTATGAAGTCTTCCTTAAAGAATTGGGGAAAAGTCAAACTTTAGCGCAAAGAGAGAGGGGCTTAGGAAGGGAAGTCCCCTCATGCATCGAAAAATTTCATTTTGCAAGCTCCTCAGAACAGTTTTGAGAGTTTGCTTTGTTTGAGGGTTCAGAGCAGTATTTCTAAGGATGTCTCATCTGAACTGGATTGAATCTGATCGGGGACAGAAAAATTTTGTTTCTGTGTGCTTTGTTTATGTGAAGCAGAAGAATTTAGCCGGTGGAGTGGTGAGCTTCAAATGTGCTAGGCGTTGCCTCAATAGATGTCATCAGAGTCAGCGCAGGGCAAAAGTTAGAGTGCTTGATTAAAGTCTGGTAGGGAGTTGCATGACCACACACACTCCCTAATCCAGAAGTTGAAGAAGTTCTTATTGCTCATAGAAAAATTACATGACAAGCAAAAGAATCTTCTGACCCTACTTCCTGGGAGGAAGGCCACTTGCCCTCCAATTATTCTTGACTCTTAAAAAATTCACTAGAATTTTCAATTCCCAATCGAATTATCTCCTTTAAAAGCTCGAATGATATTGCTAGCTATTATCGAACAGCGCTACCTATGACATTGCTTATATGCCCTTTTGAAAACCTGCATGCATATAGTTTTTTTGTTTAACTGAAACTCCCCCTGAAAGCTCCATAAAAGTTTCTCCTTAATAGCCTTAGCGTCATTAGTATTAACAGTAAGCACATTGTGCCTTCTGGCTAGTTCAAAATCCGCCACAGCTTACCCTTAAAGTTCTAACTTAATAATGCGAGCCGTTCTTGAGATATTACTTTGTCACCTTTTCTAAGATCTACATGCTCATAGCTCGTTTTTATTTAGTTCAACATTCACCTAAATATTCCATGAAGGTTTCACCTTATTACCGTTAGCTTCCGTAGTAGCAATAGTTGTAGTAGCAGTAGTAGCAGTGTGCGCATAGTACCTTTTGTGGAAAGAGGGACATGAGAAGGGAATCAGCTACCCTTTATTCTCTTTGGTCACTTAAAAAGCCTCTTAAACTTAACATTTTTGGTCGAATCAGCCCTCTCTCAATCTTCTAGGACCCTTGGTTTGACGCGATCACTCCTGAGAAAAACTTTAGCCTTTGAAACGTACACCTTTTCTTATCACCCCCACCTCCCATGCACAGATCTAACACTTCTCCTTAATAATAGATTACTGTATCAAGAATCAAATCACTTCAGTTATATAAAGTATTAAAATAAAGATCAGAAATATTTTTGGGCAATAAGAAGGAAGGTTGCACCTTGCATTATCCTTGTTAAAACTAACCATATTTTCCCACGGAAAAATCTTACCAGACAAAGTGATTCCCATTGAAAGTTGCCTCCGGACAATTGCACCACTTCAGTCTCTCTGTATGCAAAATTGCATATTCAAAGAAGAAGAAAGACAAATAAAAGGAATCCTGTAGAAAAATTCAGGATAATTCTTCCCAAAAAATTTCTTTTCTCTAAGATTTCCTCCAAAAAATGTCCCCCCCTGCAAAAAACTCCCCGCGAAAAATATCCGTATGTTTCCCAATAACAGCAACTATCTGTAATCAACGGAAAAGTTACAAAAAAATTTAAAAGGCGCTTAAACTCCTGCAATAGATTTCTCTGATTGTTCTATAGTTAAGAAGGAAGGGAGACGCCTCAAGGGGTGCGTTTTAATGCCAAAACATCCCAGGTCTCATTGAGCCTTTAGATAAACACAGAATTAGTTCTAAGGGGGGAAATAGGGGACGTGGATATAAAAATTAATGTGTAATCCCCAGGAGCGTAACCAACACATTTTTTTCGGGGGGGGGGGATATTTGTTTCGTGGAGGGGTACAAAAACTTTATGAAACACATTAAAAATTTAAAATTTACATTTAATGCTTCTTAAATTCTGGGAATACTTCTGGTCTACGCTGTTATTATGAAAGTAAAGAGTAAAATTATACTCCACAACGAGCATAATTTATTCCGAAGAGGAGGGGAACTACCCCTTCCTCATCCTCACCTCCACCTCATGGTCACAGAAATTTGAGTTCTTGTCTATTTTTTTATAAGACGAAATAGATCATTTGTATGAAGTCAATCTCTTCAAGCAGTCAGTACCCCCACAATCCAAGCAGCCTATCATTCCAAGCGGACAGTACCCCCCCCCCCCAACCCAGCGGCCTATCATTCCAAGCGTACAGTACCCCAACCATACAAGCGGCCTATCATTCCAAGCGGACAGTACCCCCAACATATAAGCAGCCTATCTTTCCAGGCGGGAAGTACCCCCACCTTAAAAGCGGAACCATATTGGAGTTACTGGTCCCTCATATCCTCTCTCAGATTTTAGCAAGAGCCATACAATTTCCTTGGAAACAATTTGTCTCAACGAAAGAAAATCTATTGCACCAAGCGCCCACATAGGAAATCGTTCCAAGCTTACATTCTTATCTCAAGATGCGTTATAAGGAGGTCCACCATACAGGAAGCCATCATAAAAGCGGCCCTACATTTCAAGTGGTCCAACATAAAAGCGACCCTACATTCCGAGCCGTACCCTACTACAAGCGGCCCCATAGGGCTTACTCTTTTCTTCCTAAGCGGCTTAAGATCGTGAAGGTTTTACAGCAATTCCTCAATACTGCCATCTACATAACCAAATTCATAGATGTTGTTATTGCTAGCTACAATTATAGATGGTGAGATGTTTTCTTTTCCAACAAAACGTTTTTAACTCTAAGCAACTTCCCATTGAGTTTATGAAATTTGTGTTTGATGTAGGAATCGAAAGTAAGACGCATGATTTCCTATTGTATAAGAACGACACGTTACTCGAATGAGCCAACAAGTCATTGAAAATATTATGTCCTTAGAAATACATTCTAAGGTTGTTCACGTATTGTTTCCGGGACATTGGCCAACTGATGTTAAGCGTCGCTAAATCGTAACAAGTTATTTGCGCAATCGATTTCTCAATTGGATCAGTGATCTGTTTCCGGGCACCATTTTTAGCATAATTCCGAGAATATGCATACCACGTTGATTTGAGATGCATGCTGGACAGACATATTGTTTTGATGGTTAATGAAACATGTTTCGATCTCCAAAAATTGTAATATGTCCGATCACACCCATGGAATTTATAATGAAACTATGTAATTATATTGTTACTATGTTACTATGTTTTTTTGAAACTATGCTAAAAACTCCTATGCCTTCCTAAGGCCAGAACATAATTTACACTTCACTGAAAAAATATAAATGTTCTTACTTTTATAACTTTGATAAATCAAATAATATTAACATTTTGATTAAAAAATATCAGTATATACATATTAAACTGACAATGCACATTCAATTGTATTTTTTTCAGCAAAGCGCAAATTACGTTCTGGTCTTGGGAAGGCATAGAGGTTTTAAGCTCTACTCATGTTAATTTCTGCTTCTTTTGAGTTTGACTCGGTTATTTATTGTAATTTCTGTTCGTTTTGGGTTTCATTTATTTATCGATGCTGATTTGCAGTAGTTTCACGCTTGATAGATTATTTGATTCTATTTTTGCTTATTTTCGGTTCAATGGAGTTCTTTACTTTTCTTTGAAAAACTTGTTTTGTGGAAAAAGTTTTTTTAGTTAATTTCTGTTCGTTTTATATTGACATAGTCTTTTCAGGGAAAAAGAAAATAATAGTTTAATTCGTTTTGTTTTTTAAGACTTTATAGTTTGGCTGGCTATTTGTATGCTGGAGAAAATTTTTCGGCAATTTTTAACAACACACACTCTTTTAAAAATCAGGACATAAATAGTAGTGTTTAGTTTAGTTTCATACCTCCTCTAGTTGACCTGAAACAGAAAACTTGATACCATTCGCAAACAAAATCTGTTTACTTTCTTTGATAGCTTGGATACACTTACGCTATTTTGATTTTGTTAAATTTTAGGAGCAGAATTAGCCCCGAAAGTTTGAACATAATACCCTCAGTCTTCTAGGAATACTGCTGAGATGCCTTATTGGGAATTAGGATTAACACAGTGCATTTTGATTTAATCTTAAGGCAACATTTGGCTTTTAAACATAATGGGCAAATGGGAAGGTGGGCGTGGGAGGGGGATTAGTTACCCTCCAATCACTTTCAACTATTAAAAAGGGCACTAGCCTTTCTATTTTCAATCGAATGAGCCCTTTTTGAATTTCCTACAACTCCGTCGACACGAAGTGCCCTGATCTAAACGAAAAAAATAATACATTTTACCCACATCGCTCTTTACTATAAAAATGTCAAGCCTTCCAATCACTTTCGACTATTAAAAAGGACACTAGCCCTTTCAATTTCCAATCAAATAAGCCATTTTCGAGCTTCTACGTCAACGCATTCTATAAACACCTTATATTCCCCCAGGGCACATATTACAACCCTTGCCCTGAGGGCTGTGAGGGGGTTGTCATCCTCAAAGACCTAATTTCCAAAATTTTCAACTCCGTTGGACAGAATGGCTATCTAAAAATTTTGATTGGATGTGTTTGGGGAAATGGTGGGCGGGTGAGGGGGGTTAGTTGCCCTCCAATCACTTTTGACTATTAAAAAGGGCACTAGTGTTTTTAATTTCCAATCGAATGAGCCCTTTTTGAAGCTTCTACGACAACGCTTTCTATAAAACTACGTCGAACAAAATGGCTATCTAAAACATTTGATTGGAGAGTGTTTGGGAAATGGCTTTCAATAAACACCTTATATTCCCCAAGGGCATAAATTACAACCGTTGCCCTGAGGCCTGAGAGGGGGTTGTCATCCTCAGAGACCTAATTTCTAGAACTTTCAACTAAGTTAAACAAAACTGCTATCTCAAAATTTTGATTGGATATGTTTGGGGAAACGGTGGGCGTGAGAGGGGCGCTAGTTGCTCTCCAATCTCTTTCAACTATTGAAAAACGCACTAGCCCTTTCAATTTCCAAACGACTGAGCCCTTTTGAAGTTTTTACGACAGCACTTTCAATAAAAACCTTATATGCCTCAAGGGCATAACTTACAACCCTTACCCTGAGGGCTGGGGGGAGGGGGGTTGTCATCTTCAAAGACCTAATTTCCAGAACTTTCAACTACGTTGAAGAAAATTGCTATCTCAAAATTTTGATTGGATGTGTTTGGGGAAATGATTGGTGTAAGAGGGGGGTTAGTTGCCCTCCAATCACTTCCGACTGTTAAAAAGGGTACTAGCCCTTTTAATTTCCAATCGACTGAGCCCTTTTTGAAGTCTCTACGACAACACTTTCTATAAAAACCTTACATGCCCCCAGGGCATAACTTACAATCCTTGCCATGAGGGCTGTGAGGGGGTTGTCATCCTCAAAGACATAATTTCTGGACCTTTGAACTGTTAAAAGGGCACTAGCCGTTTAAATTTCCAATCAAATGATTTCTTTTTGAAATTTCTACGACAACGCTTTCTATAAAAAAGAAACCTTGCATGCCCCCTGGGCATAACTTACATACCTTGCCCTGAGAGCTTTGGGGGGAGTGTCATCCTCAAAAACATAATTTCCAGACTATTTAACTTTGTCAAACAAAATGGCTATCTCAAAATTTTTATTGGATGTGTTTGGGGAAATGGTGGGTGTGAGAGGGGTGTTAGTTATCCTCCAATCACTTTCGACTATTAAAAAGGGCACAAGCCCTTCTAATTTCCAATCTAATGAGACCTTAGTTTCTACATTATCACTATCTATAAAAAATCTTATATGCCCCCAGTGCATGACTTACAACCCTTGCGCCGAGCACTCTGAGGGGGTTTTCATCCTCAAAAACCCAATTTTTAAAAATTTTGACTACGTTGAACATAATGGCTGTCTAAAAATTTTGATTGGATGTGTTAGGGGAAAAGGTGGGCGTGAGAGGGAGGTTAGTTTCCCTCAAATCACTTTCGACTATTAAAAAGGCCACTAGCCCTTTGAATTTCCGATCTAATTAGCCCTTTTTCAAGTTTCTACGAAATAGCTTTCAATAAAAATCTTATATGTCCCCCAGGGCATAATTTAAAACCCTTACCCTGAAGGTATTGGGGGGAGTGTCATCCTCAAAGATATAAATTCCGGACCTTTCAACTACTTTGAACAAAAGGGCTATCTCAAAATTTTGATTGGATGTGTGTGAAATATAGAAAATTGAATATAGAAAAAAAGATAAATGGTGGGCACGGAAGGGGTTAGTTGCATTCCAATCACCTTTGACTATTAAAAAGGGGCAATAGGCATTTCAATTTTCAATCAAATGAGCCCTTTTTGAAGTTTCTACGACAACGCTTTCTATAAAACCTTATATGCCCCAAGGGTATAACTTTGATTGGATGTGTTTGGGGAAAAGGTTGGCGTGAGAGGGGGGTTAGTTGCCCTCCAATCACTTTCGACTGTCAAAAAGGGCACTATCACTCACTGTGCCCTCCAATCACTTTCAAATATTAAGCAGGGCACTAGCCCTTTCAATTTCCTATCGAATGAGCCCTTTTTGAAGTTTCTAAGACAGCGCTTGCTATAAAATCCTTATATGCCCACAGGGTATAACTTACAGCCCTTGCCCTGACGGCTGTGGAGGGGGTATGTCATCCTCAAAGACTTAATTTCCGTACCTTTCAACTACGTTGCACAAAAGGGCTATCTCAAAATTGCCAATGCATGTGTTTGGGGAAATGGTTGGCTCAAGGGTGAGGGGAAGGTGATAGGAAGGTTAGTTGCCCTCCTCTCACTTTCGACTATCAAAAAGAGAACTAACCCTCTCAATTTCCAGTCAAATGAGCCCTGTTTGAAGTTTCTACGACAAATTTTTCTATAGAAACCTCATATGTCCCAAGAGCATAACTTAAACCCTTGGCCTGAGGGGTGTGGCTTCTCAATTCCCAATTGAATGAGCCCTTTTTTAAGTTTCTATTACAACACTTGCTATACAAATTTTATATGCCCCCTGGGCATAACTTACAACCTTCGATAATTTCCGGACCTTTCAACTACGTTGAACAAAATGGCTATCTCAAAATTTTGATTGGATGTGTTTGGGGAAATGGTGGGCGTGAGAGGGGGGTTAGTTGCCCTCCAATCACTTTCAACTATTAAAAAAGGTACTAGCCCTTTCAATTTCCCATCGAATGAGACTTTTTTGAAGTTTCTACGACAACGCTTTCTATAAAACTACGTCGAACAAAATGGCTATCTAAAACATTTGATTGGAGAGTGTTTGGGAAATGGTGGATATAAGAGGGGTGTTAGTTTTCCTCCAATCGCTTTCGACTATGAAAAAGGGCACAAGCCCTTCCAATTTCCTATCGAATGAGTCATTTTTGAAGTTTTTACGACAACTCCTTCGATATGAAGTGCCCTGGTCTAAAAACAAAACAAAAAACAAACAAGAATACATTGTGTCAACATCGTTCTTTACTTAGGCAGCGCTATTGCGCTGCCTATGATAGAAGTCAAACATGGTAACCCTTTTTAACAGCAAATACTATATGTAAACAAGGGGCGATTGGGAGCAAGATCTATAAGCTATGCTAGTTACCCTTTGTTAATACATAAGGTTCTTATGGAAAGGGTGGTCATTTAATCTTCGTAGAGAGCTAATTTTATTAAGTATTTGTTCAAAATAGTCCAAAAGTCAAGCAACTACAAGTCAGGGTCTGACAAATTCCCCGGTCCCCTGGGGTAAGGATTTAGCTTATGCAAGGTACCCATTGTTAATATATTGGAGGGTTCTTTTGGAGGGATTGGTCGTATATATTTTGGAGTGGGCTATTCAATTAGAATTTCAAACTTATGGCTCCTTTTTAAGTGCCCTTTCTAAGGGTCAAAAGTGATCGGAGGGTAACGACCCCCTCCCACACCGATCAATTCCCCAAACGTATCCAATCAAAATTTTGCAATAGCCATTTTGTACAGCATATATTTAAATTTCAGTTACTATGTCTTTTGGGCTATCCAGCCCCCTCCCCCACAGGCCTTACCGTAAGGGCTGTGATTTGTGCAAGTCTCCCCTTGCTTACATATAGTGTTTGCTATTGAAAAAGATTGACATATTTGACCTTTATTGTTCAAAAAGACGAAGGGTATTC